>CAUDMG010000519.1:147500-285000 GCA_958450375.1 Homarus gammarus
TAAATGGTGACGCAACTAATTGTTTTTCCTTACTACCCACCACACGTCCATTCCTCACACCTCTACCACGGGAGACCTTGTCCTTGATTGATGAAAGGTTTGTCAGTCACGGACATGATTTCACGCATCAGGTGTTTGTGTGTGTGTGTGTGTGTGCGCGTTAGAAACTCCGGGGAAACAGTGTCCATAAACAATGTCTTTATCGCTGACCCACCTGCATAGTGTTGGTGTTATAATGCATTACTGTACTTTAACACTTAATTAAGGTGTTCAAGCTTATGTATATTAGGTTAGTACAGGTAGAGTTGTTATCGTGAGGTATTAGGTAAAGGTATAATTGACGGATTGGTGTTACCGTTTACACCACTACCACCATCCCCTACACTACCATAACTACCACCATTTTCTTCACTACCACAACTACCACCATCTTCACCATCACGTACAGGTAAAACTCTAATAAATGTGTTACTAGTTCTCTGTTATTAAATCCAGGTAACGTAGACAGGAAAACACACAGTAATGGTGAAGCAATAGTGACACCTGGATAACTCTATGCTAAATGGTCTTCCTCAAATCGCCGTCATTACAAACCAAACACACAACAGTAAACACGAACTATAAGATTGTTGTCCTTCCTTCACTTTCTCGTTGAAAAATTAAGATCAAGTTTTCCTGTGTCTGTGTGTGTGTGTGTGTGTGTGTGTGTGTGTGTACAGGTTATCTTATCAGAGGCTAGGTACAGCAGTCGTTCGATCTATATGTTTCACTGTTCACATCTGTAGCACACTCTCGCACCCACTACACACGCACGCACGCACTCTCATGCAAGCATTCTTACTCACTCACGCACTCTCACTCACGCAAGCACACACACACACACACACACAAAAACACACACACACACACAAACAAACATACACACACTGCACGCCTTACCCCCATGACTCGGGCGCCGTGAGTCATGACTAACACAAGGTCATACGTGAACCGCCTCGCTGCTGCATTACTACACCTCATATTTTTTCTTCATATTTACATTTTAACTCCTGGTATAGGTATGGTGTTGCCGGTAAGACGGTGTACAGTCCTAAACTAACCGAGCTTAACCTAACCTAACCTAACCTGACGAAACGTAACCTAACCTAACCTGACGTAACGTAACCTAACCTAACTCCTCCATCAAGATTGCAACGTGTTAGGACTTGCGTCATTGAGGTCTTGGCAGTCATTACCCCTGTTGCCAAGAGGGACATGACAGGTAGACCGTGACAGGTATACCGTGACAAGTAGACCATGCCAGGTACACCAAGCCAGGTAGACCATGCCAGGTAGACCAAGCCAGGTAGACCATGCCAGGTAGACCAAGCCAGGTAGACCAAGTCAGGTAGACCAAGCCAGGTAGACCATGCCAGGTAGACCATGCCAGCTAGACCAAGCCAGGTAGACCAAGCCAGGTAGACCAAGTCAGGTAGACCAAGCCAGGTAGACCAAGCCAGGTTTAATTAACGATTTGGTCACTTACTCACAGGCTGGATAAAGAGGTAGCGCAGGTGGCGATGTGACCGACACACACACACACACACACACACACACACACACACACACACACACACACACACACACACACACACGTACACGCGCGTACAAATAAGGTTATGTGTATTATAATAACAGAATCAGGGCACATCACTAAACACTACAGTACAGTACGACGATTCTTATAACCTAACCTAACCTAACCTAACCTAACCTAACCTAACCGAACAAGAAATATAATACACTCTTGAGTTAGCGGTAGAGTGTTTATTTAATATCGTTACCCTAGCTAATATTGTGTGGTATCGTAGGTTAGGCTAGGTTACGGGTAGGTTAGGTTAGGTTACAGGTAGGTTACGGGTAGGTTAGATTACGGGTAGGGTTGGTTAGGTTCCAGCAGGCCCGTGGTTGGTGAGTCCCTCCACCCTCCCCCCGTCAAGATGAGTATGGGGGTAACCTTGACTCACATACTGCGGCCCTCCTACTCTGTGTGTTAATGTATGCACCAGGTACACACACTCAGCCTTGTGACCTGTGACATCTGTGAGAGAGAGAGAGAGAGAGAGAGAGAGAGAGAGAGAGAGAGAGCCTACCTAATTAAAATGTATCAGTACCTATAGATAACGTAACTATACAGAATATAGTTTTCAATTACTAATGCAAGTAAATTGGTTAGGTTATCGTTAGGTTCGGTTAGGTTAGGTTAGATTTGGTTAGGTTAGCGTTAGGTTAGGTTAGATTTGGTTAGGTTAGCGTTAGGTTAGGTTAGATTTGGTTAGGTTAGCGTTAGGTTCGGTTAGGTTAGATTTGGTTAGGTTATCGTTAGGTTCGGTTAGGTTAGGTTAGATTTGGTTAGGTTAGCGTTAGGTTAAGTTAGGTTAGATTAGGTTAGGTTAGATTAGCGTTAGGTTAGGTTGGGTTGGGTTGAGTTGGGTTAGGTTATTTTAGGTGTCAATTGCTAATAAGGCTTAAGGGTTTTTCTGTTTTGTTATATAAAGTCGTAGTGTTTCGTCTGAGAATCTCGAAAATATATTAACGGATGACGTAAGCATTTGTTCCTTAACAGTATCTCACATTCACTCAATCAGCGGTACTGTACAAACTTGACTGCTAAAAGGAGCCGTGTTACTTACACACTGATGCTACTTACGTAACTAAAGGCACGTTCCTGTCTCCAATTAGGATGAAAAAAAAACGTAACAGGAATCATTGAGGTATGTGGACCCAGAGCCCACGCCACAAGGACCTACTTAGCACATGTAAGGTGGTGGAACATCGACCTTGTGTACAGGTTAGGTTGTGGAGGCGAGCCACTTAATGCCGGGTTATGCTAATACCCGCTCAGTGACGGCACACGCGAGATGTGGGCAAATTTGGTTACCGCCTGGACTGATGTAGCGGTGTGAGACCATCCTGCTGGTGGTAATTTATTTCTTGTTGTTGTTGTATCAGATCCAGAAGACGTAGATTCCAGTAGGTGTTGGAGGGGGGGGGGGGGAAGGTTTATTTTTCTTAACTCAGCTGTTTGGTCTCCCCCCCCCTCCCATGTGGCGGTGATTAGTGGAACTATTTTTTTTCTCGTACCTGATTGGATCTACGGCATGACGTCATAGCACAGGTCCACTACAGACCCATTACTGAACCGTATAAAAGAAATATTAATAAAACATCTACTCCATTATTAACATTGTTATATCACTTTAATAATAATGATAATAATATATGAGCATGAGCTGGGTGGGGGGTGTATGCCCGTATGTTGGGAACTTCCGGGAACAGGTGGACCCGCACCTCCCCATCACACACCTGTACAGTAATTAGGCCGAGTGACATCGTGGCTGCCTCAGATTCACGGTGACGTAGTGTTGTTGGTGACTATACTGCGGCTCTCTTAATATTTTGTTTACTAGTATGTCTGGTCTTACACACGAGGGTTCGGAGAATGGCGAGTGGAAAATCGTTAGGGCGAGTAAAATTTTATATTTACTACAGTAGCCCGCCGGGCGTGTGGTAATTTTGGTTCTTGTGAAAATGAAAGTGTTAACATTGTTTAGCTATAAAGAAAAAAAACGGTCTTATGCCAGATATAAATATTTATTTTCAATGAAAAATATATAAATAATGTTATCTGGTTTGCAAATACATTTATAAGAACTTGTTATTAACAATACTTATAAGTGTGTGTGTTCTCTGCAGCAGCTGCCCCTGTATCTATTGTGTGTAACAACATGTTTGAGGCAGCATGAGGTGTGAGGCAGCATGAGGTGTGAGGCAGCATGAGGTGTGTGAGGCAGCATGAGGTGTGAGGCAGCATGAGGTGTGAGGCAGCATGAGGTGAGCCACTTGTAAGACGCCATAACAACACCAAGCGACCTAAGGGTCGAGTTACCAGGGCAACAAACTATGTCATCCTTCCTCCCTCCTGCTACCCTTCCTCCCTCCTGCTACCCTTCCTCCCCCCTGCTACCCTTCCTCCCCCCTGCTACCCTTCCTCCCTCCTGCTACCCTTCCTTCCCCCCTGCTACCCTTCCTCCCTCCTGCTACCCTTCCTCCCTCCTGCTACCCTTCCTCCCTCCTGCTACCCTTCCTCCCTCCTTCTACCCTTCCTCCCTCCTGCTACCCTTCCTCCCCCCTGCTACCCTTCCTCCCTCCTGCTACCCTTCCTCCCTCCTGCTACCCTTCCTCCCTCCTGCTACCCTTCCTCCCTCCTGCTACCCTTCCTCCCTCCTTCTACCCTTCCTCCCTCCTGCTACCCTTCCTCCCTCCTGCTACCCTTCCTCCCTCCTGCTACCCTCCTTCCTCCTGCTACCCTCCTTCCCTCCTGCTACCCTTCCTCCCTCCTGCTACCCTTCCTCCCTCCTGCTACCCTTCCTCCCTCCTGCTACCCTTCCTCCCCCCTGCTACCCTTCCTCCCCCCTGCTACCCTTCCTCCCTCCTGCTACCCTTCCTCCCTTCTGCTACCCTTCCTCCCTCCTGCTACCCTTCCTCCCCCCTGCTACCCTTCCTCCCTCCTGCTACCCTTCCTCCCTCCTGCTACCCTTCCTCCCCCCTGCTACCCTTCCTCCCTCCTGCTACCCTTCCTCCGTCCTGCTACCCTTCCTCCCTCCTGCTACCCTTCCTCCCCCCTGCTACCCTTCCTCCCCCCTGCTACCCTTCCTCCCTCCTGCTACCCTTCCTCCCTCCTGCTACCCTTCCTCCCCCTGCTACCCTTCCTCCCTCCTGCTACCCTTCCTCCCTCCTGCTACCCTTCCTCCCCCCTGCTACCCTTCCTCCCTCCTGCTACCCTTCCTCCCTCCTGCTACCCTTCTTCCCCCCTGCTACCCTTCCTCCCTCCTGCTACCCTTCCTCCCCCCTGCTACCCTTCCTCCCCCTGCTACCCTTCCTCCCCCCCTGCTACCCTTCCTCCCTCCTGCTACCCTTCCTCCCCCCTGCTACCCTTCCTCCCCCCTGCTACCCTTCCTCCCTCCTGCTACCCTTCCTCCCTCCTGCTACCCTTCCTCCCCCCTGCTACCCTTCCTCCCTCCTGCTACCCTTCCTCCCTCCTGCTACCCTTCCTCCCCCCTGCTACCCTTCCTCCCACCTGCTACCCTTCCTCCCCCTGCTACCCTTCCTCCCTCCTGCTACCCTTCCTCCCTCCTGCTACCCTTCCTCCCTCCTGCTACCCTTCCTCCCCCCTGCTACCCTTCCTCCCTCCTGCTACCCTTCCTCCCTCCTGCTACCCTTCCTCCCTCCTGCTACCCTTCCTCCCTCCTGCTACCCTTCCTCCCTCCTGCTACCCTTCTTCCCTCCTGCTACCCTTCCTCCCTCCTGCTACCCTTCCTCCCTCCTGCTACCCTTCCTCCCTCCTGCTACCCTTCCTCTCTCCTGCTACCCTTCCTCCCTCCTGCTACCCTTCCTCCCTCCTGCTACCCTTCCTCCCTCCTGCTACCCTTCCTCCCTCCTGCTACCCTTCCTCCCCCTCTGCTACCCTTCCTCCCTCCTGCTACCCTCCTTCCCCCCTGCTACCCTTCCTCCCTCCTGCTACCCTTCCTCCCCCCTGCTACCCTCCTTCCCCCCTGCTACCCTCCTTCCCCCCTGCTACCCTTCCTCCCTCCTGCTACCCTTCCTCCCTCCTGCTACCTTCCCTCTCTCCCTCCCTTCCTCTCTAGGTGCTCTGTGTTATTTAGCTGTGATGATGGTGTGGTAACTGAGGTTGTAATAATAATAATAAATGTCTCTATCTGTAGCTTCATTCAATTATATTTCCTCTAGCTTAAGTTTGTTTGGTGAAGTTGAGAGCGTAATGCGTTGTATCAAGGTCATAGAGACGAGGATTCAAATGTTTTTCCGGTTTGGGTTCTGTTATCTTGCTCATAACGTCTGTATTTTTCATTATTCATTTACTGCGTTAATTTACATATATATTATATTTATAGAGATTTAAATATTGAATAAGGTTTCTATTTATTACGTACAGTAAATGTAGGGGGGAGTTGTACATGTTTATTATAGAGAGGTCCCAGGGGAAAACCACGCCGACTCCCCTGAACTGATATCTAGTCACCAGTTAATTTTTTTCACAACGATTCTTCTCACAGTGGTTATAATGAGTGGAGTTTGGTGTACGAGACGAACACACACTCCCTCGTATAGATTGTTGTCGTCAGTGTGTGTTGGAAATAATGAATTGTAAGATACTGTATATTAATACTGCACAGGGGATATAATCGTGTGTTCAAGAGACAGTTTTAACACGTCAGTCAGTTCTGTTAGTTGCTTGCCCCTGTACCGTACTGCATTATTATGTCACGCTAAATAAGGATAATAGCTAAATAGGGGATTTTTTTAATTCGTATTTTTATTGCTGCAACTTAATGTAACACACACACACACACACACACACACTTGGGTGACCTTTGACCTAATTATTCTAACATCATAATCTGTCCTGTTCTTGGTCTGGACACACAACACACTTCTCGAGGGTAGACTCCATCATAGTCGGTGTAGATGTGTAGGATACATTTTAGCCCTGCGTCAATAACACCCCAACACACACTGACCCAGGTACAGCACACACCAAGGTGAGGTGGTGTAGGGGAGGTGTGGTGGTGCAGGAGATAGCAGGGGGCTGTAGTGGTGATAGTGCAGGGGGAGGTGTGGTGGTGGTGGTGGTGGTGCAGGAGATAGCAGGGGGCTGTAGTGGTGATAGTGGAGGGGGAGATAAATCACAAGCTAGACTGTATACATTACCAGATACAACTAATATATAACCTATGGAGGGGAACATAACCGGGATAATTCTGTTATCCTGTTATCACCCCCCAAAAAAGGCGGCGGGGTCCGATAACAATTAATATTCTCAAGATCACAACTCCATATTTAACTAGCGCCTTTAAAACCTGATATTTACCTTCTATTTCATATTTCTTAGTCTCTATTCTACGCCAGCTGTAGTTATTTTAGGAGTTTCCCAAGGCGTGTCATCCCCCTGAGCCAACCTCCGTGACAGGTAAACACAGGGGACCACTTCAGCCACACGTGTTAGTGCTGGGTATGATGGGGGGGGGGGGGGGGTAATGTGTGGGATCTGAGTGTCGCTGATGTCATATCCTGTGTTCATGACTCTAGTTTAGACTGTTGGTGTGTTAGGTCAGGTCTGGAATGTACGTATTTTCTAACACGTGTGTGCCTGTTAACTGGTTACATAGGGTGGCCAGTAGGGTGTGTCAATTTAGGGGGTGAACTGGCTAAATTGAAAATCGAGTAATTTGGTAGCAATTTTTTGTAGTCTTTAAGCATGCAAAACAATATTCTGGCATAAATTTTTTTCTATAATAAGTCCTACCTACATCAAATGGATTTTTAAATGTACATATTTGTGAATTTATAACATAACCAGCGTTTGCACACATGTTACTGTTTCAAGTTTCAAATTATTATATTTTATTATCCGTAGTCTATTTGAAAGTAACCAATGCCTTCATACTCTCTTTGCTTTGGTTTCTTGTCATCAGTAGTCTGCTTGCTATTTGTGCTTTGATGTAACCTTCTCGCCTCTCGTGGCTGTAAACATGGCCGCTGCTTCTGTGACCATTTTCACACATCTCTCCACACTTTGAGTGTGGGAAGGCCACTTCGGCACCTGCATTGGAGTCTCTTTAAGGTTTCTCAATTCTTGGCTAGTTAGACTTGTTGTCAATGGTGGCTCTAAGACTTCCAAACTCAAGTCAACCAATTCTGACAATTTGGTGGCATTGACGTTTATTGGGGGAACTTTTCTTGAATGAAACGAACAGTCTCCCAACTGGTCGTCATCTATTAGCGTTCCTCTAATCTTTAGAATGACTTCTACAGCCTCGGTTCGGAGATTGGTACATTGACTGCAAAGCATTGCTTGCAAAACTGCTTCTGATCGAGCATACCAAGCGGACCTTCTTGCCACAGGTAACACGATGTCCCTCACTACCTTCCTCTGTGTTCTTACTAGCTGCAATTGAAACAAAAGGTGATTGGGCCCATCCACCCACATAGGATTAAGTTTCACACTAAACCACTGGGGAAGATAAACTCCAATAATAAATTCAACAATTAACCTCAAATTCTTCAGCACTTTGCCCTTCAATTCGTGTTTGGAAATCCAAATCCTGCAGAAACGAAGAGCTGTAGTTAACCAACGGCTGTGACTGACAGGTCCAATCTCCAAGAGAGCCAATGACTGAGGCACTTCTCCTGATCTTATTGCTTGGGCAATACGATAAGCATAGGATTGATCTGTGCTGAGATCTTTGATGACTCCTTCAGACAACGCCGGAAGGGGAGGGCCAACTTCGACCTTTGGAAAGGTTGTATTTATTTCTAGTTGTGTTGCTTCATCCAGCATGATGCCAAGGGGACCTGACCACTTGTTGTTGCTCTTTGTAGGACCATCAAGTTCCTGGATGAGATGACGAAGAGGTAGCTCGCCTGTATGTAAATCACATACAATCCAAACAAGTCTTCTTCCTAGTTTTTTCTCTAAATGCGTCATTACACCCCCCTGCCATCCGGTGTTCACTGCAGTTGAATCTCCACCAACAGCCTGCAGTGAACTGCCAAGTCCTCTCTCCTGAACCCAACATAAAATATGATCAGCAATGACCTCTGCATGTTTCTTCCCTTCTACTTCAGTTTCGGGAGCAAAGTGAAACAAAAACCGACCACCAGGCTCGGAACAGACAGAGTAGTGTTCTTCTTTGATGAGACCTGGAAACTTTCTGTTCACTCCCTCTACTTCTAGCAAAACTTTTGTGTCATCTATTCTTCCATCAAACAAAAGACAGGAGAGCCCTCCCTCGCTTAAATCTTTTTCATGCTGATCAGATATTTCCTTCATTATTTTTTCTTGTGCTCTTCTAATTTTATTATGATCTATCACCAAAGATACATCCTCTCGGCTGATGAGGCCTGCATCTATCCAAGCGGCAGTTGCAATTTCTGCAGCCTCACGAAGTCCAGCATGGTGGCGAATACTAGCTAAAGCAATGTTTGAAATATTTCTTGTGTTGTATTTCATTTTCTTTGGTAAAGGTTCAGATGGCTCTTTGGAACTATCATCTGATGTTGCTTCCTGTTCATCAGAAGAACTATCAAAGAAGTGATAAACATCTTGACACAGCTCTTCCTCTCTTTGGATGGCTTCTTCACTCTTCATTTTCTTCTTTTGTTCCCTCTCTCGGATTTGTTCTCTCTTCTTGGCATTAGCAATCTGCTTCTTTGTTTCTGAATAATCTATTGAACCCATTTGCATACTTCCTTGGCCTTATGCCTTTGTCCTCTGTGCCTTTATAAATTCAAGCTCTAAAACAGGGATCTTCTTTTCACGAGGACAACCACAATCAATGTGGGAATTATTTTCTCTCTTACCTGAGTGAGAACAGTTGGATTCAGAACATAATTGTATGGAGCACTTGCAGGTCAAAATGTCAAACAGAGTATCAAGTGTGTGCAGAAATTCATTTTTCCTGGCCAAGTTTCCTTTACCAAGTGATGTTTCAACTGCTTTGTGCCATAATTTCGTTAGTTTTAGCTCAATAGTTCGACACTGATTAATCACAGGTGGTTTGAATAGTGCATTAGCTTTTGTCCATTGATGCAGAAGAGGGACTATCATGTCATTTATGAGTTCTTTATCTGTATAGTTCCTTCTGTCCTTTGCATTTTTTTCTCGAAGGAGTAACCCTAATCTTAGCATGTCTCTCACTGTTGGAAGTTCTGATACAGGAAGCTCCTTCCCTTTACCAACTAGCAGGCTCAAGTGGGTTGACAACTGACTTCTTGTCTTCAATTTTGACATCTTCACACTATCTGACAAATAGAAAAATATTTCAATGTTTCATAATTCAATTGTTGTTTCAAAAAATATCAATTTGTTTATCAAAAATGCTGTAACAGAAATAACATAATTTCTTAGAACATAATGTTTTATACAATGATATAAGTAACTGCGACAATCAATATGCCCTACTTACAATAATTAAAATGTAGAATTCGTCTGGTAGAGTAGGTGCAAGTGCAATGAGAGCAAACCACCGTCTATGATATCTAGAAGGAGAGTGAGCCGGGCGCCTTATCCTCACGCTTGGTACAAGTCAAAACAAGAATTAAACTGTCCCACACGGAGAGCCTGTTCATGTTCATGTTCTGACATGCATATTGTACACAAGCTATAGAACCATAAAATACTCCATAATCCATATGCTTACATGAGATTAGTTAATATCAAGTGAATAATTCTAATCAAGTCTCATTAATTTGTTGAAATACTGATATTTGAAACTTTAAGGTATAATTGATGTAGGTGAGGGTTATTTCAATTCATTTTTGTTTGCTAATCTCAAGTTTAGACATAAAGAGGCACAATATTTTGACTACCAAATTTGATTTTTAACATGTTGACAAAATTGACACACCCTAGTGGCCAGGTGTGATTGTCATTCATATTAGGTTAGCCTGAGCTGATGAATAATAACCGTAGAATTATAGATTTTAATTATCTTTAGTATTCCTCCTTGATAATTATAAAGTCGACCCCCCCCCAAAAAAAAGTAAATAAATAACTAAAAATAATATATAAAATATCTATACCATATTAAGTTCGGCAAAGAACGAAGGATTTTGACAAGCGTACCCAGACAACAGGAGTCTCAGTGTTCATTCAGAGGTTTCTCGTGCTTGAGTTAATTATTCCACTTTATCACATCTTGCAGAAACTCCTTAAGGAAGTGAGTGTGTTGTCTGGTGAGAGCGGAGAGTTGGTGCGATAGCCTTGCAGAATATTGCACTGGAACTTTTTGCAATTAACCAACATGACAAAGCAGAATATGTTGCTCTTCGGGATTTTTGGTTATTGATGAGATGGAGCCACACGGTGATGAGCCACACGGTGAATAAGGGAGCCACACTGATGAGGGAGCCACACTGTGATGAGGGAGCCACACGGTGATGAGGGAGCCACACGGTGATGAGAGAGCCACACTTTGATGAGGGAGCCACACGGTGATGAGGGAGCCACACGGTGATGAGGGAGCCACATGGTGATGAGGGAGCCACACGGTGATGAGAGAGCCACACTTTGATGAGGGAGCCACACTGTGATGGGGGAGCCACACGGTGAGAGGTTATGGTCTGGCTCCCCGTTCAATAAGAGCCATTACACAGGACAGAGTGACTCCCCCCCCCCCCACCCGTGGCTCACAGCTTCACTGACTCTGCGAGAAATTCCGTATGAAAATGTTGTTCTCTGAAATTTTGGAAGAATTTTCATTCCTGTACCGTTTGGGGGAATGGGGAAGCACACACACACACACACACACACACACACACACACACGCAGACGACATTTAAAGATAAATATTATGATGACGATGATGAAGTTTCTGAAGACTGTGAATACAGTGCCCTCGATAATTGTATTATCTTCACCGTGTGTTTGTGTCCCTGAGAGGGTTTAATTAACCTCATCAATGGCCAGGTAATGAGAATAATTATTAAAGACTTCTTGAATAACCTTAATGATTAAAGTAATTAAGGTAGTAAACACCCTGGTCCTAATTACTAGTGTTCTGGCTCGTGTGTGTGTGTGTGTGTGTGATTCAGAGTTGTGTTGTATCGGTCACGTTCACAAGACAGATCCGTATAGAGAGCTGCCTGACGAACACCTGTACACCCACTGCTTCTACCGCCAGTGTCTCGCGCCTCACCGCCTCCCCCACACACCAGAGTAAACACACATTTGGGGTTGTTTGTTTTCCAGCGGCCGCGTTTGTGTCTGAATGGTAGCAGGGAGGTGTTTGTGTCTGAATGGTAACAGGGAGATGTTTGTTCCTGAATGGTAGCAGGGAGGTGTTTGTGTCTGAAGGGTAGCGGGGAGGTGTTTGTGTCTGAAGGGTAGCAGGGAGGTGTTTGTGTTTGAATGGTAGCAGGGAGGTGTTTGTGTCTGAATGGTAACAGGGAGATGTTTGTTCCTGAATGGTAGCAGGGAGGTGTTTGTGTCTGAAGGGTAGCGGGGAGGTGTTTGTGTCTGAAGGGTAGCAGGGAGGTGTTTGTGTTTGTGCTTGTTAAACTTGTTTTTTTTATTATTATTTATTGGGCACTCCCGTACATCCTTGTGTAAGGTGAAGCGCTGAAGCGTTTACAGCGCCCAACAGGGAAGCATGCTTAGTTCATGCTTGCCTTTATGTCTCACGAGTTACGGGCGTAGAAGCCTGAAGAGTCAAGGGCGTAGAAGCCTGAAGAGTCAAGGGCGTACAAGCCTGAAGAGTCAAGGGCGTAGAAGCCTGAAGAGTCAATGGTTTATGTCTAAGCAAGTTTCTGGAAGCTCCAACAACTTGTCCCTGAATACGAATTCGCAACTTTCGACTTACACCTGATCCTTTAGACGTGATGACTTGTCCTTGACCTTATTGGCCACTCAGAGAGCTTGATTTATTGGCCACACAGATTACTTAACTAACCGGCCAATCAGATTATTTAACTTAGTGGCCGGTCTGATTACTTAACGTAGTGGCCACTCAGAGAGCTTAAGTTACTGGCCATTCAGAGAGATTAACTTAGTGGCCACTCAGAGAGCTTAACTTACTGGCCACTCAGAGAGCTTAACTTACTGGTCGCTCAGAGAGCTTAACTTACTGGCCACCCACTCAGAGAGCTTAACTTACTGGCCACCCACTCAGCTTAACTTACTGGCCACCCACTTAGAGAGCTTAACTTACTGGCCACCCACTCAGAGAGCTTAACTTACTGGCTACCCACTCAGCTTAACTTACTGGCCACCCACTCAGAGAGCTTAACTTACTGGCTACCCACTCAGCTTAACTTACTGGCCACCCACTTAGAGAGCTTAACTTACTGGCCACCCACTCAGAGAGCTTAACTTACTGGCCACCCACTCAGCTTAACTTACTGGCCACCCACTTAGAGAGCTTAACTTATTGGTCACTCAGAGAGCTTAACTTACTGACCACTGGAGAATCACTTACTAACCCGCCCACGACGTCAGCCTTGTGTGAAGGTGGCGTCAGCAGGTGTGTTTATGGCGGGCGGGTATGTGGCTACTACTAACACTGTACCAGGGCGGTCAACCACCTCTGTCTCCCTGCAGTGACATGTTATAAGTATCACCTGAAGATTAGCCAACCTAACCTAGCTTACTCAAACCAAATGCATGATGAATACAATGGAACTTGGTGTGTCGTGCGAGAGAGAGAGAGAGAGAGAGAGACGTTCACACTCTTCGGGTGCGTCTTCACTTGAGCATTTTAGCCTGAACGAACCAAAGAGCAGTTCGAGTGCATGGTCTGTATTCTGCGTGTTCGACGGTGCTCGTCTTATTCCCACCGTGTTCCTCAGTTGAACCATGGCTCACAGTGGCAGCAGGAGCATTCTTCATTATTTACTCCTTAGCCAAAAGGAAGAAGAAATGGATCATGGTCATTTGAAAAATTTACCAGTAGTATCGTAAGGAAATGACAGTATTTTGTGAAGCATTAGTGAGGCAGTAGGTCAGACTCTCCCTCCCTCAGCCCACACGTGACGTCCCAAATGATAACTATTAAATGGTTTGTGGTGTGGTGAGTCAACACACCTTCAGCCATGGGTTTGGGTTAATTAGTCCATCCACCTGATCTCACCCACCCACCTGCCCACTCCTAGTCTATCCAGCTGGTCCACCCACCCACCCACCCACCCACCCAAGAGACCGTCACCAATCATCTACCCCGGATAGGACAAACAGACCAGAAACGTGAACCAAATTTGGACGACCTCTCTCTCTCTCTCTCTCTCTCTCTCTCTCTCTCTCTCTCTCTCTCTCTCTCTCTCTCTCTTAGATAATGTCAACACAGGGCCCTCATCCCACTCAATCCTATAACACACACACACACACACACACACACACATATGGGATAGAACTATGGACGCGAATACATGGACCGAGTGCCTCTACCTCCTTGTCAGTCTCCCAGTCAACCGAGACGAATAACTGGTCCACCGGGTAGTGACAGGCAGCTTCATGAATAATAGTCCTCTCACCTCATCTCAGTCAGTGTGTGTGTGTGTGTGTGTGTGTGTGTGTGTGTGTGTGTGAGAGGTCACGCCCACCATCATCGACCAGGGTTACCGGTAATGAGAGGGTGGGGTAAGAGGTGACTCACTCTGGGATGGACAATATTTTACCCAGTTATTATTATTATTATTATTATTATTATTATTATTATTATTATTATTATTATTATTATTATTATTATTATTATTATTATTATTATTATTATTATTATTATTATTGTTATTATTATTATTATTATTGTTACTGTTATTGTTATTATTATTATTGTTATTGTTGTTGTTGTTGTTGTTGTTGTTGGTTTATCAGTGACGACGCTGGTTTTTATTACAAGTCATTTGAGAAACAACAAACTCAAACTCTCATACAAAGAGCTTGAGTTAATTGATGTTAAAAGCACAGTTCCTCTGAGCCTTATGTTGATTACAAGTATTGTTGAAAGTATCCAGAGAATTATGTCCGCAACTGTACACTCACCCCACCTACGACACTCACTCACCTACCACACTCACTCACTCACCTACCTCACTCATTCAATCACTCACTCACCTACCACACTCACTCACTCACCTACCTCACTCATTCACTCACTCACTCACTCACCTACCTCACTCATTCACTCACTCACTCACTCACTCACTCCTTCACTCATCTACCTCACTCATTCACTCACTCACTCACTCACTCACTCCTTCACTCATCTACCTCACTCACCCACTCACTCACACGTTGTTGACAGTACCATGACAGGTGTTGGTGACTTAACCTAAATACCAACAGGTAGCTTAATTAACCTTATCATTCACACGTCATCAAGGGGTGCGAGGAGAGCAGGTGTCTTCCGCTCATCACAATGTTTAATAAAGATAGTGTTGTGTTGCACCTCTGGCACACACCTCAACACCAAGCGATCAAGAGATGAAATAGCAACAGGTGTGGCTGAAACAGAACGTGGTCCAAGTGCGCACCTACATTCCTTTAGTTTGGTGAAGGAAAGAAGTTTGAACCCCCAATGTGAACCTAAATGGAATTATTGAAAGTGTCTAAAACAATCTGATAATAATGAAAGAATTGATATATATTTGTCACACTTAGGAAGATCACATGACAGAGTTTGTGGACAAGGAAGAAATACCCAGGAAGTGTTGTACTAAATTTCAAACTTAACTGAGGAAGACAAGCAGAAGAGAGACGGCATCTGTATACACCCAGAAGGTATTGTGAGACGAGCTGATAATGAACACATTAACCTGTGCTGAAGACGCAGAAAAGGCTCAAAAGTTAAGAAAAAGTAGGAATTTAACAGATCACTTGAACACCCTTGACGAAGACCAATGAATACACACGCCCTGAAGTGTGTATCTAGAGAAGAATTTCAATAACTTATAGGTAAGGGGAGAGGGAGAAACACACAGAAAACACCAAGAGACTTATTAACCTCTGTAAAGTCCGTGAAATCCAAGGAACTGCCGGGAACAGCAGATTGGTGAGAGTCAGTGTTGGCTCCCGACCACTACTGTCTCTAGCGCACAGGGAGAGTCGCCTGCGGTGTTGTACCACTTGGACGATTGTGTTTTATGCTATTTTACCGTCTCAGTTAAATGATTAGGTGAAATGAGGTCACGTTAGGTTAATTTAGGTTATTATTATTATTATCATTGACCCACATCAGGGCCCGGGGGGCGAAAATATAATGTTAATAATAATAATAAAGGATCACAAATACATACAAAAAAAGTTCAATAGTGAGAAACAATATATGTATGTAGGTTAGCTTAGGTTAATTTAGATCAGGTTAAGTTAGGTTAGGTTAATTTACGTTAGGTTTGGTTAATTTAGGTCAGGTTAAGTTAGGTTAGGTAAATTTACGTTAGGTCAGGTTAAGTTAGGTCAGGTTAAGTTAGGTTAGGCTAATTTACGTTAGGTTTGGTTAATTTAGGTCAGGTTAGGTTAGTTTAAGTTAGGTTAGGTTAATTTATGTTTGGTTACGTTGAATCGCATAAAAGAGACAATTGACCAAGTGGGATGTAATCGTCGCCTGCAGGCCGCTGTGTGGAGGACTAAACCCTGGTAGCCACGCCTTGGTGCTCACGTGAATCAGTAATCGACGTAGTAATGGCTCCAAGGTGACTGGTGTATAGTGTGACGTCATCTACATAACATTATTTATTGCTCTTTAAACCTCTCCACACCAGACTGTATCTACAGCACTGTCTCCTGAACCTAATATATAAAAATATCTTTTGTTTTATTTTCAGAACTAATCTTAACCTAATTTAACCTAACTTGATATAACCTAACCAAATCAAACTACTTAGGTTAGGTTTGGTTAAGATAAATTGGGTTTGGTTAGATTAGGATAAGTTATCGTTAAGGTGGTTACGTTAGGTTAGGTTAGGCAAGGTTAGGTTAGGTTAGGTTAGGTTAGGTTAGGTTAAGATAAATTGGGTTTGGTTAGATTAGGATAAGTTATCGTTAAGGTGGTTAGGTTAGGTTAGGTTAGGTTAAGATAAATTGGGTTTGGTTAGATTAGGATAAGCTATCGTTAAGGTGGTTAATCTCTTGGTGAAATAAACTCGGGTGGAGATTCTTCGGGTGATCCATTGTTCCATTACTTTGGTGTTTAGAAATTGAAAATAAAAATAAAATAAATAGAAATAATCGTCGCCCCACACTGACTGCATACTGAGGATCGTCGCCCCACACTGACTGCATACTGAGGATCGTCGCCCCACACTGACTGCATACTGAGGATCGTCACCCCACACTGACTGCATACTGAGGATCGTCACCCCACACTGACTGCATACTGAGGATCGTCGTCCCACACTGACTGCATACTGAGGATCGTCGCCCCACACTGACTGCATACTGAGGATCGTCAACCCACACTGACTGCATGCTGAGGATCGTCACCCCACACTGACTGCATACTGAGGATCGTCGCCCCACACTGACTGCATACTGAGGATCGTCGCCCCACACTGACTGCATACTGAGGATCGTCGCCCCCACACTGACTGCATACTGAGGATCGTCGCCCCCACACTGACTGCATACTGAGGATCGTCGCCCCACACTGACTGCATACCGAGGATCGTCACCCCACACTGACTGCATACTGAGGATCGTCACCCCACACTGACTGCATACTGAGGATCGTCACCCCACACTGACTGCATACTGAGGATCGTCGCCCCACACTGACTGCATACTGAGGATCGTCACCCCACACTGACTGCATACTGAGGATCGTCGCCCCACACTGACTGCATACTGAGGATCGTCACCCCACACTGACTGCATACTGAGGATCGTCGCCCCACACTGACTGCATACTGAGGATCGTCGCCCCACACTGACTGCATACTGAGGATCGTCACCCCACACTGACTGCATACTGAGGATCGTCGCCCCACACTGACTGCATACTGAGGATCGTCGCCCCACACTGACTGCATACTGAGGATCGTCGCCCCACACTGACTGCATACTGAGGATCGTTGCCCCACACTGACTGCATACTGAGGATCGTCACCCCACACTGACTGCATACTGAGGATCGTCACCCCACACTGACTGCATACTGAGGATCGTCGCCCCACACTGACTGCATACTGAGGATCGTCACCCCACACTGACTGCATACTGAGGATCGTCACCCCACACTGACTGCATACTGAGGATCGTCGCCCCACACTGACTGCATACTGAGGATCGTCACCCCACACTGACTGCATACTGAGGATCGTCGCCCCACACTGACTGCATACTGAAGATCGTCACCCCACACTGACTGCATACTGAGGATCGTCGCCCCACACTGACTGCATACTGAGGATCGTCGCCCCACACTGACTGCATACTGAGGATCGTTGCCCCACACTGACTGCATACTGAGGATCGTCGCCCCACACTGACTGCATACTGAGGATCGTCGCCCCACACTGACTGCATACTGAGGATCGTCGCGGTAGCCCCGTGTGTCGCTACCCGGTATCTGTTGTTTATACTCCATCACTCTGGATAAAGACGCTATCCATCCACGTCTTGGCAGAAGTTTTGTTGTGTTGGGAAGCTCTCATGTCTAACTGTTTATCCCGATGATCTCAAAAAGTGTGGTCGTGAAAGTTAATAATTCCTACACTTAAAGTTTTTATACAACGCAATGATCTAGTCCCTGACATTCACACGTACTGTCTTTCAAAAAAAAATACTTTGTAAACAAGATTGTGTTGAAAAAATATAACACAACGGACGAAGGATTTTGACAACCCTACCGAGATAACAGGAGTTGCAGGACTCATTCTGAAATTCATCGATCACCCTAAGTAGAGATATTTTTTTGAATGACTATTTTCCCCTCTTAAATTATAGATGAAAGAGCTCATTCAGTTTAATTTGCTGAAGCTGCTCGTACGTCATGTAGATGGAATCATAAGTGGATAATTGCTCTTCCGTCGTTAAATTATCCTCTTATAGTTGAGATGTGAGATGAGTTATTTAATACGATTCATTTAAAGTTACGGCAGAAAGATTGATGCTGGGAGGGAGACGACGCGAGGCAAGTATTAACTCATACTTAATTATTCCTTCAGTGATGTCAGCCAACACGTACTGTATGAGGTGTTTGTCCGCATATGTGGTGATGGTACCGGCGGAGGTGAAGAAAGCACACACACACCCACACCCACACACACACACACACACCTGTTGGGTGTTACACCTTGGGACATTGTTTATTTTTCGCTGCCGGAAGGTTGCCAACACTACCTGTCGCTGTGACACTGTTGCTAATTGTTCTGGTTCACTGACCTCTCTCTCTCCCTTCTGTCTCTCTCTCGTTCGTTTAGCAAAAGTTTATCTGATCTTATGTACGTAACCTGGATCACGTGTTTGAAATAAACACTCACTCGCTTACACACACACACACACACACACACACACACACACACACACACAAATAATAATCTTATTCTAAATCAAAATTCAAGGCGGAAAATAAGTAGTAGTGGAGGAGTCGCGTCAGGTAACACGAGAGGCCATAAATTATTGGAATTACTGAGGCCACCTGCTGAGTGTTGACTCCCGCCCAGACACACACACTCTTCTGAAAGCTTCTACGTTATTTAACCCACTACTGTGTTCCGCCTCACAACTACCACACTATTGTCACTTTACTTATATTTTAACACTATTTATTCTGTTTATTTTATCCTGTGGTATAATTTATATCTATTTAATGCAGCAATAATATCTCGTTCTTTCTACATTATTTATCTGCCAGTATATATATTATCAACTCGTATGTGACCCGACGAGATTACGTTCTGATAATGCGGAAGCGAGAGACTTTGGCACTGTAGTGAACATTGGTCTACACAACACTGAGATAATTAGCCAGTGTCATGTAACGTGTCTTGTGTACATCTCTTGGGTGTAATGTAGTATCGTCTGACTGTTTTGTTTAGGTAATATGTGTTTTTTTTTATTCAAGTGACTACTAGTACACGTGATAATATCCTTGCTAGATCTTCCCCAGTAGCGTTTACTTGTCTTCAACGTTCCATTATATAACAAATGGGGTAATGTATACAACGAGGAGATAAAACTTTCAGGTGACCAGTTCTGACACACTCAAGTCGTAGGGAGATTAGGTAAGAGACGTGAGCCACTCTACGTGTTCCGAGGGTATGTATTTGTATAGTTTATTAATCACAATATTAAGGTGATGGAGTGGTTCAGTACATTAGTCGGTTTGTCGTGTAAGGTTTTTGGCGACCTCCACAGTATTGCCTAGTGCTGTATACGTCTGACACGACACAACAAGCTGTCGGTTGTCAAGGAACACTTCAAGAATCACCACCTGGAGCACCACATCAAGGCCGTAACTCTCTCCTTCCGATGTAACTTGTTGGTAAAAAAGAGGAAAACAAAAAGCACTTCACTCAAGAACCCGCAAGCGATGCACCCAAGAGTGTATTTGTGAGTGTGTCTGTTTGTGTTTACTCTAAGGGAGGGAGCTTTAGGCTGGTTGTGTTGGCAAATGTGTTGAGTGAATGGTAAACATTGGCTGAGAGCGTTGTCGGTAGTGTTTACTGTGTGTGTTGGCTGTGTCGTCATATTTGGCTTTGAGATGTTTTAAGATATACATGATCATCTCTGGCGTAAAATGTTGGACGTTATTAGACAACACCAACCACCAAGAAAACACAAACACACACATACACAATTTTCCACGACATTTGTAACTGTTTATCATTGGGTCAAGGAACGGGCGCTACAGCCATTCTGCCGTCGGGTATATTCTTACTATACGAGTGCCTAACAATAGTGGCCTAGATGTTTATACAGTGAGTTTTAACGAATTAACTCAGAAGAACTTAAATGTGTATTTTTTCCCCTTAAATTCCTCTATGAAGTATTTGAGGATTACTGTTTATGTTGTGTCTCAGTGACTTTTCCAAACATGTTGACTTGTCGCCTGAAGGCTTACTGATCTACTGTTAAGATCTGTTATTCGGCTGAATATATTTTATTATTCATTTAGTATGGTTAAGTTTCTAATATATCATACGAGGATAATGTTCCAGCCGACTTTTGTGCGAGAGAATATTCAAAATTCTCATTGAGTATCACAAGTTCGTCTGCAAAACTGGAACGTGAATCTGTAAGTCCTTTTACCTATATTTGTGATCTAAAACACACTAATGCATATAACCATTTGATGCTATTTACTCTAATAAGTAATGCAGGTTGAATTTGTATTAAATTTTGATTCTTGAAAGCGTGCCAGTACGTATACTAAAGTTAACCATGAATTAGTTGTTCACAGAAAACGTTGGAATTAGAGAAAACGGACACTGTACGATAGGTACGGTATACTGCTGGAGTCAAAGGTTCTATATACGATTACTGTGAATGCACTAAAATATTAAAATTTAGTAAATAATTTTTTCATGTAGAGGAATAAATGTTCAAATAATTATATTCAAGTTAGAAAAAATAAGGTAATTAGGTTTTTAGGTTCCGCACGCGCAGTTTTGAATAGCCAGACTCAGTGTAGCAGTCCTTCCCATCATGTTATACTGTGCAGTGTGTGTATGTGTGTAGCATTGATAAGGTGTTCCGAATATATCTGTGCAGCAGTGCTTATCACGCAAACAAATCTGAGTCAATACTAGCGAGGAGTTGATCTATAGGTAAGTTTCGCTGTATATTCTCCTTCCCTAATCAATGGACATTCGGACCAAGGAGGGTAGCGGGGTTGAATCTCTAGGAAGTGACTCATATCGTGTTTTATTGATTCTCAGTGTGTGTGTCAGTAACCCGCTTCGTCTGATACGGTGGGGATGGTATCTTCAGGGGGTAAATACAGGTCTCTGACTGATGCCTCGGGGTGTGGTCGAAGCATTATAGTTCATTCTTATTTTTTCCTTGTGTTCGATACTACTGGCAACGATACGACTGAGTGAGAGAGATATACAGATCATTGATGTAAAGTAGAGGATAATAATAAATATGT
The DNA here is from genome assembly GCA_958450375.1 of Homarus gammarus. Classification (NCBI taxonomy): domain Eukaryota; kingdom Metazoa; phylum Arthropoda; class Malacostraca; order Decapoda; family Nephropidae; genus Homarus; species Homarus gammarus. Next base: position 169,145 of record CAUDMG010000519.1, read on the forward strand.
GCGTGTTACAAACTAGTTGATTAACACACATACCTCCCCCCGAACCAGCGTGTCACCATTACACTGCCCCCGTTCCTCACCGTCGATTTTTTTCTTCAATATCTTGGCGAAAATTTCAACATTCCTTAAAATTTCTCGACAACAAGGGGCTTATTCCTCTCATTTACTTCTGGAAATAAATATTTGTTTTATAATATAAATTTATGGTTATAATGCCGATAATAGCAACACAGTTGCCGGTAATAGATCCTACAGTAATATAAGTGGTAATTAACCTAATCAACTGACGGTTGTATCTAAGTAAACAGTATTAGAGACTCATTTGATTTTGTATTCAGGTTTATGATGATCTTGTGTTTGTGGCCATACATATTATTATTACCGGTATTATTATTATTATAATTATTATTATTATTATTATTATTATTATTATTATTATTATTATTATTATTATTATTATCATTATTATTATTATTATTATTATTATTTTTATTATTATTATAATAATTATTATTATTATTATTATTATTATTATTATTGTTACCGGTATTATTATTATTATTATTATTATTATTATTATTATTATTATTATTATTATTGAGTATTGTTATTATTATTATTATTATTATTATTATTATTATTATTATTATCATTATTATTGGTATTATTGTTATTATTATTATTATTATTATTATTATTATTATTATCATTATTATTATTATTATTGTTACCGGTATTATTATTATTATTATTATTATTATTATTATTATTATTATTATTATTATTATTATTATTATTATTATTATTATTATTATTATTATTATTATTATTATTATCATTATTATTATTATTATTGTTACCGGTATTATTATTATTATTATTATTATTATTATTATTATTATTATTATTATTGGTATTATTATTATTATTATTATTATTATTATTATTATTATTATCATTATTATTATTATTATTGTTACCGGTATTATTATTATTATTATTATTATTATTATTATTATTATTATTATTATTATTATTATTGTTATTACTGGTATTAATATTATTATTATTGTTTTTATTATAATAATAATGAAATGACAGCTATATATTGTAATTCCAAGTCATAGTAACTTTTATAATATTCATAGATGAGGTGAAGGAGGATAGATACGTTATCCTTCCGTGACGCCCGTTTTCTGTGGGCCCTAGACTCCAGTAATCATCAGAGTTGGCGTCCTGTTTCAGCATGATTAGTTAGTTGGGAGCTTTTAGGATTTTGGGGCCGATGTGACCTGCATTCTTATCATTCACGGTGCACTCTTGTCATTACTCACGGTGCACTCTTGTCATTACTCACGGTGCACTCTTGTCATTACTAGCGGTGCACTCTTGTCATTACTCACGGTGCACTCTTGTCATTACTAGCGGTGCACTCTTGTCATTACTCACGGTGCACTCTTGTCATTACTAGCGGTGCACTCTCATTACTACTAGCAGTGCACTTTTATCATTTGTTAGTTAATTTGTCAAGAAAAAAAATGATAGATGAAGATTCCTACTGTCGTGAACAGCACAAGAATGCTGGCTCGTGTGTGTGGTGGTGGCCCTGGGTGGCACCTGCGTTACTGACACTTGGGGCTTCTGACCCAACACATAGTCATATGATGTACTACTGAAGGAGATCCTGAGAAACTACGACAACTTGGTTCCTGTGTCACGTAAACAGTATCCTGCTTTTGTGCCGTTGTAATTTGTATGTGATTTTATATATAGATTTGGCGGCCCGGGTTATAGTGAATATAAAATGACAATAAATGGGAGATTTTTTTCTCATTATAGTGACACATAACTGTACCAGCAGCTGCGTGTCCTCCACTCAAGCTGCAACAATTGCCAGCTTGGTGCACTCTAACCATATTAGAGTAAGCTTAACTAAATTTTTCCAAATTAAATTAAAATTAGTTGTGCATACGGGGTATACCCTGCCACTCACTGAGGGAGACTGGCGGGTTCATGTACCAGCGTGAGGCACTATTGTGAGGGTTTATTCTTGATTCTGTTTACATGGTGGAGAGAATAGTGTGCTGTGGTGTGGTGTTCTGTGCTGTGCTGTTCTGTGCTGTGCTGTACATTCATTGGCACCTGGGTTCACTGACACTACACAGGATGCACTGGCGTTGATGGCACCTCAGTCCCTGTGTCCTGTTGCACGTGCAGAGCTCATTGTCTAAATCAAATGTAAGTCTGTATATTTTCAGCCACCGGCTGCAGCTCTATTAATAAACCGTTTATTATTATTATTATTATTATTATTATTATTATTATTATTATTATTACACTTGTGATACTAAACAGTTTCCTTTTAGTTCACCTGTGACCTCTTCTTTGATGGTATGGCACCTGTGTGTGTGTGTGTGTGTGTAATAATAATAATAATAATTAACGGTTTATTGAAAGAGCTTGGCAGCCAGAAGGCTGAAATTATACAATTACATATTTGGGGAATGGGTTTCGAATTACAAATAATATACAAGTAACATAAGTGATACAAATAAGATATATAATAACTAGATGGGGAAAAGCTCAAACTACAGTTCATTTCAACATAGTGACAGTGCAAGGAGTAGTGTTTACTGGGGGTGAATACACTGGTTTATTACAAGTTATTGTTAATTTTTACAATGGTTGGGACTGGGCTGTTCTTATAGCGATCAGTTCGTGCACGTAGGGCTGGATGCGGTTGTGGTGTCGAACAGCAATTCTCGGGCTAGGGATCTCAGGTGGTAGTAGGAGCCGGTGTCGAGGATGGTTGTAGAAGCTTCTTACCAAATTTGCAGATGAGGTCATGTGTGTGTGTGTGTGTGTGTGTGACCACCGGCAACCATTGTCACATGAGCCTCCCCTTTGTGTCACTTTCGCCCAGAATAGAAGTGAATTGGACTATGAGCACCACTGAGTATTACTGAACAAAAGCAGTGTTTTACAATCCTCTCCCCGCGACACACACTTGTTATGAGGACCTCACGGTATCGTTTTGAAACACGAGCAAGGATTATTATTACTGAACCATATCCCTCACACGCTAATTAAATGTTTATACTGTAATGTTTTTTTTTTTTTGCTACTGATAAATATATAATTGGATGAGTTTTTTCTGTATTGAGTTGGAACCGACAGAAATAAATTAATTGGTTAGATCGAGAATAGTTAGGTTAGGTTAGGTTAGGTTAGGTTAGGTTTGGTTAGGTTAGGTTAGGTTTGGTTAGGTTAGGTTAGGTTAGGTTAGGTTACGTTAGGTTTGGTTACGTTAGGTTAGGTTTGGTTAGGTTTGGTTAGGTTAGGTTTGGTTAGGTTAGGTTAGGTTTGGTTACGTTAGGTTAGGTTTGGTTAGGTTTGGTTAGGTTTGGTTTGGTTAGGTTAGGTTAGGTTTGGTTAGGTTAGGTTTGGTTTGGTTAGGTTAGGTTACGTTAGGTTTGGTTAGGTTTGGTTTGATTTGGTTAGGTTAGGTTAGGTTAGGTTAAGTTTGGTTAAGTTACGTTACGTTACGTTAGGTTTGGTTAGGTTTGGTTAGGTTAGGTTAGGTTAGGTTAGGTTAGGTTAGGTTAGGTTTGGTTAGGTTAGGTTTGGTTTGGTTTGATTTGGTTAGGTTAGGTTAGGTTAGGTTAGGTTTGGTTAGGTTCCGTTACGTTAGGTTTGGTTAGGTTTTGGTTTTTACGTTATGTGTGTATGTGTACTGTATGTGCGAGGTGAGGGGGGGGGGGTGAAGGAGGTAGGAGAATTATCACAAGAAAAACATTACCACGCCTCACGACCACCATGAACCAATCAGCTCACGTTATGCCTCCATGCGTGTGTATTGTGCCAACTAGTGGAGAACAGGGTTTAGTTAATATGACGTACACGCCACCGTCACCACCATCACTACACACCATCATCAACTGCCACACACCACCACCACCTACCATCCTCACCTCCTACCACCCTCACCTTCCACCATCACCTACCACACACCACCACCACCTGCCACCACCACCACCCCCACCACCACCACCACCACCACCATCACCATCACCATCATCACCTACCACCATCACCTACCACACACCACCACCACCTACCACCATCACCTACCACCATCATCACCTACCACCATCACCTACCACCATCACCACCTACCACCATCACCACCACCACCACCTACCATTATCACCTACCACCACCACCACCACACACCACCACCACCACCTACCACCATCACCTACCACACACCACCACCACACACCACCACCACCGACCACCATCATCACCTACCACCATCACCTACCACACACCACCACCACACACCACCACCACCTACCACCATCACCTACCACCATCACCTACTACACACCACCACCTACCACACACCACCACCACCTACCACCACCACTACACACCATCATCACCTACCACCATTCACCTACCACCACCACCTACCACCATCACCACCACCACCTACCACCATCACCTACCACCACCACCTACCACCATCACCACCACCACCTACCACCACCACCACCTACCACCATCACCTACCACCACCACCTACCACCATCACCACCTACCACCATCACCACCACCACCTACCACCATCACCTACCACCACCACCTACGACCATCACCACCACCACCTACCACCATCACCACCTACCACCATCATAAGAACATAAGAACATAAGAAAATAAGGAGTCTGCAATAGGCCGGTTGGCCTGTGCATGGCAGCTCCTGTCGAGAGTTACTACCACTCTCTATCATCCATGAATCTATCTAGCCTCCTTTTGAAACTTTCCAGAGTTCCCACACTTACTACAAAGTTGCTAAGCTTGTTCCACTCGTCCACCACCCTATTTGTGAACCAGTTTCTTCCTATCTCCCTCCTAAACCTAAACTTATCGAACTTGAATCCGTTGCTCCGAGTCCTATCCTGCTCGGATATTATAAGAACTTTATCTATATCCCCTTTATTGATTCCTTTCACCCACTTAAATACTTCTATCATATCTCCCCGCACTCTTCGTCTTTCTAGGGAATGCAAGTTAAGTTTCTTTAACCTATCCTGATATGGAAGGTTTCTAAGTCCCTGAATCATTTTTGTCATTCTTCGCTGCACCGACTCTAGTGAATTTATATCCATTCTATAATAGGGGCACCAGAACTGAACCGCATAATCGAGGTGCGGCCTGACTAGCGCAAGATATAGTTGCAATAAGACCTCTGCACTCTTGTTACTTACACTTCTAGATATAAAACCCAATACTCTGTTTGCCTTATTTCGAACATTAACGCACTGTTTTCTAGGCCGTAGGTCCGGGCTTACAAGTAACCCTAGGTCTCTTTCACAAGTCGACTTCTCTAGGTTGATGTTGTTAAGGCTGTATACATTATAAGTATTTGTTCTTCCAATATTAAGTACGCTGCACTTGCTGGTGTTGAATTTCATTTGCCATTTTTCAGACCGCCCCTGCAGTTTATTTAGATCCTCCTGTAATGCATTTGCATCCTGCCCTGAATTAATTTGCCGCCCTATTTTGGTGTCATCCGCAAACTTGCTTATGTCACTGCTGATCCCAGTATCTAGATCGTTTATGTAGATTATGAACAAGAGTGGGCCTAGTACTGACCCCTGGGGAACCCCACTGGTTACACACCACCACCACCATTGGGCCATAACTACCATTGATTGGCGGGGGCAGATGTGGGTCACTGCTCATTTCCTTACCTTTATACACAGGTGAACCGCCCGAGTGAGGGAGAGAGAGGGAGAGATGGGATGAGTGGAAGGTGTGAATGGAAGTGCCTGTATAAATCATTCTACCTCAGTCCGTCTATCAATCAATCTATCTGTCTGTCTGTCTGTCTGTCTCTTAAGGTTTACATATATCTCTCTGTGTATGTGTATAAATGTGTGTGTGTGTGTGTGTGTGTGTGTGTGTGTGTGTGTGTGTGTGTGTGTGTGTGTGTGTGTGTGCGAAAATGCCATAATAATAAGAGGCAACAACAACAACGACAACTATCGACCCAAAAAAATATAATAGAGATAATATGAAGTTGATATATAAATACAAATCATTATTGTAAAAGTAGAAGTCCTTCCTCTTATCCTCCTGACCCCTCATCCTTCACCCTCCTCCCCCCCGCCCCCTCCTCCCCCGAGAGAAACTCCAGCCTCAGATTTACCTCCAGATCCGAGTTTTAATCTCCGTCAGCATCCGAGGCTGAATTTCGCCGCTTTGAAGTTAATCAGACCAGAGGTGACACAGTGATTAAGCTGACAGGTGCAATGGGCAGCGGCGGAGGGGGTAGGGGTGTAGAGGGGTTGAGGCGAGGGGAGGGGGTAGGGGTGTAGAGGGGTTAAGGGGAGGGGAGGGGTAGGGGGGTTGAGGGGAGGGGAGGGGTAGAGGGGTTGAGGGGAGGGGAGGGGATGTGAATGTTGTAGGGCGGGTTTTTGTGATGGACTGCTCTGTCGTGCGTCGTCGTGTCGCCTCCCGTAACTCCAGCGCCACCCCCCCCCCCCCCCGTCCCCCCACGCGACCTGTTGAGGGTGTAGTGTCAAAGGCGAATCCAGAAGGGGGTTCGTGGGGGTCCGGACCCTCCTCTTCATCAGAAAATCACAATACTTTTTCTTTAATGCAGTATTGTTCTCAGACATTTTTGTATAGTAAAAAGTAATTACTATTGACCTCACAATATCTCATAATGTCAAGTGTACATGGCCTCAAAATGGCCAATAAAAGCCCTGTCTGGGTGGGCTCGCCTTGTTTGCCATGTTCCCCTACCCGAAACTTCTTGAACCCCCCCCCCCCCCCCCCTCCTTCACCCCTTGATAGTATAGTGTAGTGGAGGAGAGAGAGAGAGAGAGAGAGAGAGAGAGAGAGAGAGAGAGAGAGAGAGAGAGAGACAACTTATCTGTCCGGGTGATCGTCTATATATCAAATTTACTATTGGTCCATAATCTCTACTTAACGGACTTTATAGGGAGGAAAATTCCGTTGCCTCGAGGGTCCGTTAGCTGTGAAACCTCAATCTAACGAACTATTATAGAGATTAAAATGTGTTATATAGAGGTTCCCTTACATGTGAATCCCCCTCCATTTAACGGATTATATAGAAAAGTCCGTTATATGGAGGTTTCACTGTACTCGAGGTATGAAAGTTATTAGGACAGATTTATTTATTTTTGGTGTTATTATTATTGTTGTTGTTGTTCGTGTTCCAAGGTCCAGGTGAGAGTGGAGACAGAGTCCATTTTCCTTCTTATGGTGGAGTGGAGGGGAGACTACACCAACTTCATTGATTCCCGTTTTCTGTGAGTTGAGATGTGATGGGGGGAGGGTGTTAAATGGTGTTCGCTTGGCACCAGTCAAGATGGGGAGGGAAGGGGGGGGGGGGGCAGGAGAATTACCAGAGGGCTATGACATAATTGTGATCTAGAGGCCAGGGTTATTATATCGTTATGTGTGTGTGTGTAACGATAAAGTTGATGTACCTGAAATGTGTAAAAGATTGTGTGTACCTCCTCCCTCATGCACCTGTCATGCTGGCTTAGCTCAGAATGGCGTATAAGGAGGCCAGTTGGCAGCCAGCTCCCCCCCCCCCCCCCCCCACGTGTGTGTGTGTCACCTCACCTTCCTCCTCCCATTGCGTCACTCCCATGCTGCCGTGTTTGGCCTACCTCTTACAACACTCGGGAACACATGACTGTCCTATGACCACACATGCTAGTCATTGGTAGAGACGATATTCCCCACAACGTCCAATGAAATATTATTACTGTTAATCGTTTCTTAAAGTCCTATTCACGTATTTTCAACTCTAATAATCTAAAATACTTGGTCTTATCGCACACTGATAATGGTTTAAGGAAATTTGAGATAATTTTATTTCATTTTTAGTTCAGTTTCAACCTTTACGATGCTCTCCACCTGAGGAAAGAGTTGCGTGAGGTGTTGTGTCATATATGGAAATGCCAGGCCCAGGACGGCTCTTTCCTGAGGGCGGGGCAGGACCACGCACGGCAGGGGTTCATGGAGGGCCCGTCCTTCCCTCTTCCACTTGTGTCTTGTCTGTATCTGCCCACAGTCCTCTTTCCTTCCCTGGCGACTGAACCTTGTCAAAACTTCCCTCAACACCCACCCATCTCTCTCGCTCAACATCCTACCTCCCCCCCCCCTCTCTCTCTCTCTCTCTCTCTCTCTCTCTCTCTCTCTCTCTCTCTCTCTTGTTATCCGTCTCTTGTGTTCCGTCTTCTCACCGTCATCACTCATTTCCCCGAAATGTAGCGTTCGTCAGCGTCCGGTCAACACACACAGTAGAGACCCATAAAGGTTATCGTGGGCACAGGCTTCCTCAGAACACAGTGGCGACAAACACTTCTGGGTAGTGTTCGTGCCTGAGTCATCCATCTTCCTCATCCACCACCCACCCAACACCAGCCGCATCCACTTTGTTCCTTCATCATCCACCCCGCCCGCCTACACCACCCACCCTCCACAACCCCTGTTCTCTCTCTCTCTCTCTCTCTCTCTCTCAGCATATGGTGGCTGGAAGCACGTGCATCTGAGGAGGGAAAAAGAGTAAAATGATTTTGTCTTGACCTTTTCCCGGAAATAGCTGGGATGCCTTGTGTCTGGTAAATGCTATACTGATACCACGCCACATCACTACTACACCACCACGCTACTACACCACTACGCTACTACACCACCACGCTACCACAACACTACTCTACCACGCTACCACGCCACCACACTACCACGCCACCACACTACCACGCCGCCACACTTCCACGCCACCACACTACCACGCTACTACATTACCACGCCGCCACACTACCACGCCACTACACTACCACGCCACCACACTACCACGCTACCACACCACAACACTTCCACGCCGCCACACTACCACGCAACCACATTACCACGCCACCACACTACCACGCCGCCACACTTCCACGCCACCACACTACCACGCCACCACACTACCACGCTACCACACCACAACACTTCCACGCCGCCCCACTTCCACGCCACCACACTACAACGCCACCACACTACCACTCTACCACACCACAACACTTCCACGCCGCCACACTACCACGCCACCACACTACCATGCCACTACACTACCACGCCACCACACTACCACGCCACCACACTACCACACTACCACACTACCACACCACAACACTTCCACGCCGCCACACTACCACGCCACCACACTACCACGCCACTACACTACCACGCCACCACACTACCACGCTACCACACTACCACACCACAACACTTCCACGCCACCACACTACCACACCACAACACTTCCACGCCACCACACTACCACGCCACCACACTACCACGCCACTACACTACCACGCCACCACACTTCCACGCCACCACACTACCACGCCACCACACTACCACGCCACCACACTACCACGCCACCACACTACCACGCCGCCACACTACCACACTACCATACTTCCACGCTACCACACTACCACGCCACCACACCACCACACTTCCACGCCACCACACTACCACGCCACCACACTACCACACTACCATACTTCCACGCCACCACACTACCACATTACCACGCTACCACACTACCACGCTACCATAGTACCACGCCATCACACTACAACGCTACCACACTACCACACCACCACATTACCACACCACCACACACGCATACTACCACGCTACCACACCACCACATTACCACATTACCACATTACCACGCTACCACACCACCACATTACCACACTACCACACTACCACGCCACCACACTACCACACTACCACACTACCACACCACAACACTTCCACGCCGCCACACTACCACGCCACCACACTACCACGCCACTACACTACCACGCCACGACACTACCACGCTACCACACTACCACACCACAACACTTCCACGCCACCACACTACCACACCACAACACTTCCACGCCACCACACTACCACGCCACCACACTACCACGCCACTACACTACCACGCCACCACACTTCCACGCCACCACACTACCACGCCACCACACTACCACGCCACCACACTACCACGCCACTACACTACCACGCCGCCACACTACCACACTACCATACTTCCACGCTACCACACTACCACGCCACCACACCACCACACTTCCACGCCACCACACTACCACGCCACCACACTACCACACTACCATACTTCCACGCCACCACACTACCACATTACCACGCTACCACACTACCACGCTACCATAGTACCACGCCATCACACTACAACGCCACCACACTACCACACCACCACATTACCACACCACCACACACGCATACTACCACGCTACCACACCACCACATTACCACATTACCACGCTACCACACCACCACATTCCCACACTACCACACAAGCATACTACCACGCTACCACACCACCATATTGCCACACTACCACATTACCACACAAGCATACTAGCTTACTACTACACACGCATAATAACACACTACCACATCACTACAGTGCACATCACACCGTACTACCACAGTAGCACACTACGACACTGCCATTTCTTTTTATGATTGAGAAGCAGGAGACACGGCATAAGTTCCTCAGGTCACCATAGGTCACTCTCACCTTGGTTCATTTTTATCCTGGTAGCAGCACATTGAAGGGGACGTCGACCCTCTTGTCTTCGATATCCTTTCATCACCACCACCATCGGGCCCCTTGGGAAGCATCGTGCTCCTCCTCCTCCTCCTGCTGCCCCTCCTACAGTCTTGACCAACACGTTTAGTGATGTATGGTCTCTGTGGTTACTTTGGACTAATTGATAGTAGTTATCTCTCTCTCTCTCTCTCTCTCTCTCTCTCTCTCTCTCTCTCTCTCTCTCTCTCTCTCTCTCTCTCTCTCTCTCTCTCTTAAAAAGAAAAACGGATCACACAAACGAAAATTTGCTAAATTGAAAATATTAAAATTCGAAGATATTAACACCTAGTGCTGTGCCCTCTTTGTTTACAAATCTATCAATCACTTGCTTGACAATAATTATTTCTAGTTCCGGAATAATCAGATACAAATTAAGGCACCCAGAGCTACTAAGACCACCCCCCATGCCCGCCTCTCAGTCCCAGATCTGCATACAATATCACGGTGTGAAGGTGTGGAACAACTTACCCCCACACATCAGAGCAAAGACTACGCTCCCTTCCTTTAAATCATCTCTTAAAAAATATCTATTGTCTAAGTATTAATATTTCTTGTAACACCTACTATATATACAGTACCTGCTCTTATTGTACCATCAAAACCGTTTTATCGGAAATTATCATGTAAATAGACAAGAAATTACCATTGCAATAAATATATTTGCCAACTAGTCATAATCCTGACAGCGCTGTCCTCTTGTTGAACCTTAATACTGTACAACCCATCTTGTACTGCTCCCCCATTATACTTATGTTTTTCAATTCCATTATAATTTATGTATATACTTATAATATAAATTTAATAAAAAAAAATAAAAAAATAAATGCAATAAATAAATATTGAAGTGATAACCGTGGTTACATTATAAGATGTTCTTATTACCACCATGCTATTGTACTATTCCAGATGATACTAAATGTTACATAATACTTCCTTGAGATAAATGTATAGTATATATCAGGTGCCTCAAAGAGAGCTCAGGTTCTCAACTGGCTCAGCCATGTTAATATTGTTATTATTATCCACTCTGTATCTGTGTTTTTCTAGCTAAATAAACTGTTTCAATTCAATTCAACTCTCCATCTCAATAGATTTGTTGGCATAAACAATTAAGTGATTTAAAAGAAAGCTCATTGAGAGTAGATTAGCGTCTCTGTTTCTCTCTCGTCACCATATTAACCATAACTCGAAGGATATTAGGAGAGTTAGGGACCATCAAGCGGGAGTGTGTGTGTGTGTCAGGGAAGACAGATGATAGGGAGAGTGGCTGCCATCATCACCATACCGCCCATCACTGTCACCATACTGCTGGTACTGTCACCATCCCTGTATCATCACACTACTTGCTACCATTATGGCCACGGGTCCCATCAGTCACCATGAGTGAGGGAGCCATCAGGCGGGAGGGTGTTGGTGTCAGGGTGTTGGTGTCAGGGTGGTGAGGTAAGGGCCGTGTTGGTCGCCCCGGTCTATCCTTGATTAATGATCACCATTTTTTTGTCCGTGCCAAGGTATACTACACTGCCCTCACCCTCCCTCTCTCCCTCCCTCCCTCCAAAAGAAGGATACAATAACTAACCCATGACACAACCCTAACACACCATTAGCTTAGCTAGGCGGTCAGCCCGCCCTCTCTTCCCTCCTCCTAAATTTCTTCAATTTCCGAACTATAACTTCCTTCCCCCACCTCTAATCTCCTTTCACCCCTTCCTTTATCTACAAAAAAACAAGAGAGAGAAAGAGATATACAGTGTGTCCTTGAAGTATTACCTGAGTTAATTACCTTCCATTACCTGTTGCTGTTCTTCTTGGTTGTGTTATGATCATTGTTATTATAATAAGCATGACACACCCAGTCGTAAATTTAAAACCAGGAACTTTTTTGTCTTAGGTTGTTAATTAAGACACACCCAGCCATACCTTATAGTGAGACAGAGCCACACCCTATAGTGAGAGAGAGCTACACCTTATAGTGAGGGAGAACCAAACCAAGATGGGAAATGTAATACAAAATCAGACTCAATATAAGTAACTCACCAAATTTAGGTCAGGTGTGGTCAGGTATGCTCAGGTGTGGTCAGATGTGGTTAGGTACGGCCAGGCTTATTTAATCAACAACCCCGAGAGAGAGAGAGAGAGATAAGATCTATTCAACTATAGACATCACCTTGAGGGTAACACTGCCATATCTAACCTGACTGTGTGTAAGGTGAGGATATCAGGTGTTGTTTCAGCCTTGTGTTTTGACTCTCTCTTTCTCTCTCGCTCGCTCTCTCTCTCTCTTCGACCGGCCCTCAGAAACAGTGTGTGTGTGTGTGTGTGTGTGTGTGTGTGGTAGGGGAGGGAAGTTAGAGATTATGAACAAGAGTCATGTGAGTTTGGACGTATAATTGTTGGGTTAAAGCCCGTGAACGTCACCTCCATCACGCCAGTGGGGATAACAAGTGAGTGATTGGCGTTAATGTTGATGGCTGACGTGAGCGATACAAGTGGTCAAAGGGCCCCCATGGAGTCCTTATAGGGGCCCCCAAAGAGTCCTAATAGGGGCCCCCCATCGTAACTTATCCATTAGGTCTGGATGTGTGGGATACCAGTGGACATGTTTAATAAGGTGGTGTTCTCGGCCGGAAAATTACAACCGTGTGGGAGATAGTAATGGGATTTGTACGTGACCAAATACTTGACTTTTTCTCTTTTACACACACACACACACACACACACACACACACACTGTAGAGAAGAAAGAAGTCACAGCTGTTTGAGGCGGGGGGGGGGAAGAGAATCTTAGTTGCCATGTTTTGTTTTTCTTGTATTTTACCCCACGAGTACTTTACCCGAGGGTATTGTCATCACCCAATGTGTGTGTGTGTGTGTGTGTGTGTGTGTGTGTGTGTGTGTGTGGAAGGACAAGATCTCTACTGTATTGTGCTGTACGTATCTCCTCACTGATGTTTGTTTATAAATGTTTGTCTCCCTCTAGTTGTTTTACACCGGGTGGGGAGGGGAGGGGCTGGGCTGTGTTTATTATTTGTCTCCCCTTACTGTTCTTTCCTTTTCCATCTTACACTATTCTCTCTCTCTCTCTCTCTCTCTCTCTCTCTCTCTCTCTCTCTCTCTCTCTCTCTCTCTCTCTTTTGCTCAACAGTACCGGTCATCTTAATTCTGTTGGTTGTAGCACTTGTGAGTACGTTACCTCCCCACTATTACAACTTTCTTAGATCTTCCTTTTTCACACTCAGTGACCCTGAGTTTTTACTGTTCCTTAATCAGTATCAATGTTCCCACAATAATGGTACTAGTGTCATTCCCTTAGATGTGCTAGACCGTATGTGTTACACCCCCTTTACCCATGGTGTCGACACAATACTCCCTCATATCGATCCTGATGCCTTTCTACAAAACTCACTGGGTTACACCAACCCCAACTGTAACTATTACTGTCCTGACTCCCCCGAGTTTAGTTCTAGTCTTCTACTACCTCATTCCTTCTCCTTAATCAGCCATAACATCAGCAGTATTCCCCCGTCATCTAGATACCTTTTTAGATCAGTGCTTATCTTCTATTGCCCAGAAATTTGATGTACTTGGGTTCTGTGAGACCAAACTCACTAACGATATTGACCATTTGTATAACATTCCTAATTATAATAGACACTGCGTCAACACGTCACGACACAGTGGTGGTGTCGCCCTATATGTTGATATCAAGTATGACACTTCTGTAAGGGATGATTTAAAAGTTCAGGAGGAGTCCATGGACAGTGTTTTCGCTGAAATACATGACGACACACGAAATATCCCATTAAAAGTAATAAGAGTAATCTACAGAAGACCCCACACTAATGTGAGAAATTTTCTTGATAAATTTTCGGAGCTTATCTCTATCAAAAGTTCAGAGAGGAAACTTTGCTACATTATATGAGATTTCAACCTTGATCTATTAAAATCAGAAACCAACACCTCAGTATTAGACCTTCTTGCTACCTGTCATTCTAAGCTCTTCTTCAACACTATAACCAAACCCACTAGAGTAACTGCCACCTCTGCCACTGTGATAGATTATATCTGGACTAACAACACTCCTAACAATCTTGCAAGTGGAATTATTTATAACAGTATCTCAGATCACTTCTCAGTTTTTGCCATGTATAAAAATGCCACAAAACCTGAAAGGTCTAGTAGAGTCTCAGTACAATACAGAGACTACTGCACCGACAACGTGCTCCTTTTTGAAAACAACCTAATAAATGCTAACAGGGATCTTGTCTATGCCTCCGACAACCTTAACGTGAAGCGCTGTAACTTCTCTTGCATCTTCAATGCTTGCTTTGATAAATGCTTCCCGCCTCAAGACTAAGTCAGTGAAACTGTATCCATTTCCAAACCCTATATCACAAGCGAAATGAATATAATGATAAAAGAAAAACACAAACTCCCAAGAAAATTTGCAAAAAGACCTATAACTTTCTGTGATACTTACCGAAGTATCAGAAATAGAGTAACTCAAGCAGTTAGAAATGCCAGACGTAGCTATTATACAAATAAGCGCCAGTCAGCATCAGGCGACAGTAAGAAAACCTGGAATGTCATAAATTCTATTCAGAACAGAAACACTCAGCCTTCGGCCCCCCACTCAGCTTTTATGATAAATGATTCAGTTATAACGGAACCCTCCCCCATTGCCAACCACTTCAATGAATATTTTATTAATTTTGGCAAAAATCTTGCAGAGAGCACCCCCGATCACCACGAGGAATTTAGAGCCTACCTGCAAAACAGACTGTAAAATGAGCTGTTCTTGTCCCCTGTCATAGCAGATGAATTACTGGCCATCATAAAAGTGTCCAAAGATGCAGCAGCAAGCGAAGACAATATACCAATGAGCATCATAAGAAAGTAGCCCACCTATTACTACCTGTTCTCCTACACATTTGTAACTCCTTCTTCACTAGTGGTGTCTTTCTGGATAAACTGAAAATTGCTAAAGTTCACCCAGCATATAAAAAAATCTGGGGACAAAGGTCTCTTCAAGAATTACCGCCTCATATCAGTCCTCCCAGCCTTGAGTAAGATACTGGAAAGAGTAGTAGACTAAATTCCTTCTGCAGTGCCAATAACATCTTTGCAGACTCCCAGTTTGGATTTAGAGCCAGAAGGTCGATTGAGAGTGCTCTGCTATCCTTTACTAATGACATCTTAAATTCCTTTGATGACAGTCAGTTCACGGTCTGTATATTCTTGGACCTCTCTAAAGCCTTCATCCCACAAATGGTGTACCTCATATCTGTGCAACAGGAAGCAGTATCTAATATACTATCTAATATACTATAGGAATAGCCATGTGTTTGTGTGTGTGTGTGTGTGTGTGTTCTGGGCAACGGCACAATCGTTTTTCATCAAACTTGGTGGAAAAATCGCAAAAAATTCGTAGAGTGGAACAAACCTGTTCCCATGTCGATGGTTTCTTTAGGAAGGCATTAATTAACCATTTTGTCTCTGTACGCTGTCAGCCGGACGGCGGTTGTGCGCTAGCCAAGCACGAGCGTTCAAACTTTCACCTGGCACGAAGGGTCCGCGATCACTTGTGTCTGCTAAAATAATCACCAATCTGACTCCTCGCCAATCTTGTATGGCTTCCCCAAGGTTCCATTCTCGGCCCAGTACTATTTTTGTTGTACATAAACGACATAGTCCACGCCAGCACACTCATAAAATACAACTTATATGCAGACGATAGTAATCTCTATGCCAGCAACTTAGACCGCCATTCCTTGATGAGAACTATGAACACTGAATTGACTAAAGTCAGGACCTGGGTAATACGTAATAAACTGACCTTAAACCTTGAGGAAACCCACTACACGTTCTTTCACAGAAGGAAAAACTTGACCCCAGACTTGGACCCCCTGTACCTTCATAATACAGTCCTCAAACGCGAACAAAATACTAAATTCCTCGGAGTTATTGTTGATGAGAACCTTAACTGGAGAAACCACATACAAGCCTTTCACAGTAAAGTCAATAAACAGTGCTGTATCATGTATCACACTCGACAGTCACTTCGAAACCCATTCCCCAAATATGTAACTGTATATTTTCAGCCTTCTGGCTGCCAAGCTCTTTCAATAAACCGTTAATTATTATTATTATTATTATTATTACTCTCACAGCAATGAATGAAATCTATCATGATCTTGTTTACCAACACCTGATACACTGTCACACACTATGGGAGGCCTCTGGCTCTTCAAAAACACAATCTCTGGTTACTGCACAAAAGAGTTGTACGGACAATGACCTACTTGAAAAAAACAGATCACACAAACGAAAAATTTACTAAATTGAAAATTTTAAGATTCGAAGATATTAACACCTACTGCTGTGCCCTCTTTGTTTACAAATCTATCAATCACTTGCTTGACAATAATTATTTCAAGTTCCGGAATAATCAGAGATACAACTTAAGGCACCCAGAGCAATTAAGACCACCCCCAATGCACTCCTCTCAGTCCCAGACCTCCATAAAATATCATGGTGTGAAGGTGTGGAACAACTTACCCCCACACATCCGAGCAAAGACTATGCTCCTTTCCTTTAAATCATCTCTTAAAAAAATATCTATTGTCTAAGTATTAATATTTCTTGTAGTACCTGCTTATATTGTACCATCAAAACCGTTTTATCGGAAATCATCATGTCAATAGATAAGAAATTACCATTGCAATAAATATATTTGCCAACTAGTCATAATCCTGACCGCTCTGTCCTCTTGTTCAACCTTAATACTGTACAACCCATCTTGTACTGCTCCCCCATTATACTTATGTTTTTCAATTCCATTATAATTTATGTATATACTTATAATATAAATTTAATAAAAAATAAAGAATAATAAATAAATAAAATAAATAAATATCGACGTGATAACCGTGGTAACATTATGAGATATTGTTATTACCACCATGCTATTGTACTATTCCAGATGATACTAAATGTTACATTATACTTCCTTGAGATAAATGTATAGTATATATCAGGTGCCTAAAAGTGAGCTCTGGTTCTCAACTGGCTCAGCCATGTTAATAATATTATTATTATCCACTCAGTACCTGTGTTTTTCTGGCTAAATAAACTGTTTCAATTCTATTCAACTCTCTCTCTTAGTACCCTCCTGCCCTGCCATGCCCTGAATCTCCCATCCCGTTACCACCTCCTGCCCACCCCTCTCCTCCCTCCTTCCCTTTACACCTTCCTCTCTTCTTCCCCTCCTTCCCCCCTTTACCCCCCACCCCCCCTGCTCCTTCCACTGGAAACCCACCGACCTTGGCAACCTGGCTGGTTGTACAGGGCCATGCACTTACCCACCCCCACACGCTCACCATCACCCACCCCACACACCACCCACCCCCACACATCACAACCACCCTCACACACCACCCACCCCCACACGCTCACCCACCCCCACACGCTCACCCACCCCCAATGCCCCTACACGCCCGCCCACCCCCACTCGCACGGCCACCTCCACACACCCGCCCACCTCCACACGCCCGCTCACCCCCACACGCCCGCTCACCCCCACACGCCCGTCCACCCCCCCACACGCCCGCCCACACGCCCGCCCACCCCCCCACACGCCCGCCCACCCCCCACACACGCCCGCCCACCCCCCACACCCCCCACACACGCCCGCCCACCCCCACACACGCCCGCCCACCCCCCACACACGCCCGCCCACCCCCACACGCCCACCCACCCCCACACGCCCACCCACCGTCACACGCCCACCCACCGTCACACGCCCACCCACCCACACACACCACCCTCTCCTACACACCACCCACCCTCACACACCACCCACCCCAGCACACCACCCACCCTCACACACCACCCACCCTCACACACCACCCACCCCAACACACCACCCACCCTGACACACCACCCACCTTCACACACCACCCACCCTCACACACCACCCACCCCAACACACCACCCACCCTCACACACCACCCACCCTCACACACCACCCACCCTCACACACCACCCACCCTCACACACCACCCACCCCAACACACCACCCACCCTCACACACCACTCACCCTCACACATCACCAACCCCAACACACCACCCACCGTCACACACCACCCACCCTCACACACCACCCACCGTCACACACCACCCACCGTCACACACCACCCACCCCCACACACCACCCACCCTCACACACCACCCACCCTCACACACCACCCACCCCCACACACCCACCCACCTACCCTCACACACTACCCACCCTCACACACCACCCACCCTCACACACCCACACACCCTCACACACCACCCACCCCCACATACCCACCCACCCTCACACACTACCCACCGTCACACACCACCCACCCTCACACACTACCCACCCTCACACACCCACCCACCCTCAGACACGCACCCACCCACCCTCAGACACGCACCCACCCTCACACACCACCCACCCCACACACCACCCACCCCACCCAAACACACCGCCCACCCTCGCACACCACCCACCCTCGCACACCACCCACCTCACACACCACCCACCCCCACACACCACCCACCCCCACACACCCACCCACTCACACACCACCCACCCCCACACACTCACCCACCCTCACACACTACCCACCCTCACACACCACCCACCCCCACACACCACCCACCCTCACACACCACCCACCCACTCACACATCACCCACCCTCACACACCACCCACCCCCACACACCACCCACCCTCACACACCACCCACCCAACACACCACCCACCCCATCACACCACCCACCCTCACACACCACCCACCCCCACACACCACCCACCCCCACACCCCCCCACCCCCACACACCCACCCACCCTCAGATAGAATAATTGAAGTCAACCTCATGATAGCCCTGAGGCTTCTGCGTGGTGATCCTGATAACATTGTTTCCTTAAAATTGCTAGTTTGTATGAACCATGGGACTACTGAGTCTAAATGGATCCAAACTACAGCTACACATATGAAGATGTTTGGACTAGACCACCTGTACAAAGTTGAGACACAACAGCGCTTCCTGCCACCCTGGCGGACAGTTCCCTTCGATATCACAATACCAACGTATCCGCCTAAAAAATTAATTATACAAAGCATTTATCTCCAATACACTGCCAAATTGAGAGCTCTTGAACACATACACACTCTACAGACTAATGATAATATCACACAGACCATCTACACTGATGGATCACTTAACACCGCCTGTGGGAGGGCTGGAAGTGCTATTGTTGTGACTCAACCTGACGGTAATATAATTGAGAAAGGAGTTAGAATTAACAACTGGGCATCCACTCTACAAACTGAATTAGTTGCCATACTCACAGCTATTAAATTCATTGAAACCACTGTTACTGACAGTCTCATCATCACTGACTCTCTATCCTCACTACTTGCCCTTTGTACCCTCGACTCAGGTTGTCACGCTCTTGTCTCTGAAGCCAGACACAAATATGCGTGCCTTGTTGACCGGGGTGTCAGGGTCAAACTGTTGTGGATCCCCTCTCACATAGGCCTCATAAAACATGACAGAGTTGATGCCCTCGCTAAACTCGCGTCTAGCAAAGACACCGTTGAATGCAATTTGGGTCTGTCAAAAAGAACCCTTAAAACTGTAATTAGGAGAGAACTTTTTGATGAGTTTGACGCAAGTAGACAAGTGCAAACAGGCACTAGTCGATCCATAGGTTACCATGATGAGATGTATCAAGTGAAACATGTGTATGGAGCAAGTAACAAGATCACTAGATTACAAGATGTTGTAACAGCTAGATTAAGGTTAGGATATAAGTACCTTTGGCAGTATGTTCCTCAAGCAGATGTAAACAAAACTAAATGTAAAGTGTGTGGCCATACAAATGGCCACACACTTGAACACTACGTCCTCAACTGTGTGAAGATAGAACCTTTTAGGGACAGGTCCAAGCACACAGTGTGTGAAATGGCACAACACTTCATCTCTAATGGCAAGATAGCCGACATATTAAGATTGTATCCACTTTTTTGCACTAAGTAACTATATCAGTTCTCATGTACAGAACCAAATACGCAATGTGCTTGAATACCTCCCACGTAAATGTGAATAACAAAGTGTGAGGCCAGACATACTGCCTCACACGCCTGTTCTCACGCATTTGTGAATAAGTTACCCTTTATGTATAGAACTAAACAAATAATGTAAATGAAATACTGTGTAACTTTCAGTGCCATAATATCCTGACAACGGGGGTTAATTATTATGACCCTTTGTAAACCCTACTCTGTAATCCTTTTGCGCTACCGCTCACAGGATGAGTGTGGGGTGCACAATAAAGTAGCCGCTGCAAGCGGCAAAATCAATCACCCACCCTCTCACACTACCCACCCTCACACACCACCCACCCTCACACACCACCCACCCCAACACACCACCCACCCTCACACACCACCCACCCTCACACCACCCACCCCAACACACCACCCACCCTCACACACCACCCACCCTCACTCACCACCCACCCCCACACACCACCCACCCTCACACACCACCCACCCTCACACACCAACCCACCCCCACACACCACCCACCCTCACACACCACCCACCCTCACACACCACCCACCCCAACACACCACCCACCCTCACACACCACCCACCTCATACACCATCCACCCCTACACACCACCCACCCTCACACACCACCCACCCTCACACACCACCCACCCCCACACACCCACCCACCCTCACACACTACCCACCCTCACACACCACCCACCCTCACACACCACCCACCCCAACACACCACCCACCCTCACACACCACCCACCCTCACACCACCCACCCCAACACACCACCCACCCTCACACACCACCCACCCTCACACACCACCCACCCTCACACACCACCCACCCCCACACACCACCCACCCTCACACACCACCCACCCTCACACACCACCCACCCTCACACACCACCCACCCCCACACACCAACCACCCTCACACACCACCCACCCTCACACACCACCCACCCCAACACACCACCCACCCTCACACACCACCCACCTCACACACCACCCACCCCCACACACCACCCACCCCCACACACCACCCACCCTCACACACCACCCACCCTCACACACCACCCACCCCAACACACCACCCACCCCACACACCACCCACCCCCACACACCCACTCACCCTCACACACTACCCACCCTCACACACCACTCACCCTCACACACCACTCACCCTCACACACCACCCACCCTCACACACCACCCACCCTCACACACCACCCACCCTCACACACCACCCACCCCCACACACTACCCACCCTCACACACCACCCACCCTCACACACTACCCACCCCAACACACCCACTCACCCTCACACACTACCCACCCTCACACACCACTCACCCTCACACACCACTCACCCTCTTACACCACCCACCCTCACACACCACCCACCCTCACACACCACCCACCCTCACACACCACCCACCCCCACACCCCCACACACTACCCACCCTCACACACCACCCACCCTCACACACCACCCACCCCAACACACCCACTCATTCTCACACACTATCCACCCTCACACACCACTCACCCTCACACACCACTCACCCTCACACACCACCCACCCTCACACACCACCCACCCTCACACACCACCCACCCTCACACACCACCCACCCCCACACACTACCCACCCTCACACACCACCCACCCCAACACACCCACCGACCCTCACACACCCACCACCCCCACACACCACCCACCCCAACACCACCCACCCTCACACACTACCCACCCTCACACACCACCCACCCTCACACACCACCCACCCTCACACACCACCCACCCCCACACACTACCCACCCTCACACACCACCCACCCCAACACACCCACCGACCCTCACACACCCACCACCCCCACACACCACCCACCCCAACACACCACCCACCCTCACACACCACCCACCCTCACACACCACCCACCCCCACACACTACCCACCCTCACACACCACCCACCCTCACACACCACCCACCCCAACACACCCACTCACCCTCACACACTACCCACCCTCACACACCACTCACCCTCACACACCACTCACCCTCACACACCACCCACCCTCACACACCACCCACCCTCACACACCACCCACCCTCACACACCACCCACCCCCACACACTACCCACCCTCACACACCACCCACCCCAACACACCCACCGACCCTCACACACCCACCACCCCCACACACCACCCACCCCCACACATCACCCACCCCAACACACCACCCACCCTCACACACTACCCACCCTCACACACCACCCACCCTCACACACCACCCACCCTCACACACCACCCACCCCCACACACTACCCACCCTCACACACCACCCACCCCCACACACCCACCGACCCTCACACACCCACCACCCCCACACACCACCCACCCCAACACACCACCCACCCTCACACACCACCCACCCTCACACACCACCCACCCCCACACACTACCCACCCTCACACACCACCCACCCCAACACACCCACCGACCCTCACACACCCACCACCCCCTGTTGGCTCTTATCATACATGATAACCCCGCCCCATGACTCCTGAAGGTGTTGAGGCTAAGTTATATACCACAACTGGGTGTTCTACTGTACTCTGTGTTGTGGACTTGGGCTCTTTATTTTGTTCTTCATATTTGTTATAGTTTTGTTCAACATTAAGACGTGGATTACTAAATTTTCAGCAATATATTACTGTATTTAAACTCGTGACGTAATTATGTTATGTTGTTTTCACCGTGTTAATCCTTCACTCTCAGTTGTTGTCACTGTAACTCGCCAAGGTGTCGACGCATCTCGACTAAATTATGAATAATTCCCGTTGAAGCCGCATGTGTTATTTTTTATCCGTCAGCAAGTTAGTGAGTATCAGAGTTCTATCATTCATACTTTTTTAATGTTGATGATATAGTGTGATTACTTACCATGTTAAGCGCTGTTACGACCGTGTCGTATTTTTTCTATTTTTTTTGTTATATAACATGCTTCCATGTTGCTCCATATTATTCCTGTAATGATGTGTTATATTTACTATTATATATTCTAGTCACCTTAACCCTGTGTTGTTACGGTTTTAACTGTCATTATTTGTTCAAGCCCATCTTATTTCTTTATTTTGTATTGTAACCAGCATTCTTTGTTCTCTAACGACCATCTGCATCGTTAAACGACCCACCGGCGGGTCGCGTGGCGGGAGCCGACCTTATATATAGGACCCACCAACTGACTTGAGTCAGTTCAGTCCTCTTGTCATACAGTCCACATCCTTTGAGTGTCACTTGCTACTTATACTTAATTTATTTGTGTTCCTGTCGCCACCAATGTGGTATATCTATGTGAGTACCTATTTATGTCTCTGTGTCCATCAGTATTTGCTTAGTTGTATTAAAGTAATTCAGTGTTGTTTCACGTTAGTTAATTTCAGTGATAGTTTTTATATGTTTATGCAGTGTTAACGTAATCCAATGCTTTATTTTTATTCTTTTGATGTTTCAACGTTTTGTATCACTTGTCTTAAAAGTTTCGATGGTGAATCAATTTGTTGTGACAGCCTACGAGGCTCTTTATTGTGTTAATATTTAATCAATTAAATTCTTAAAGGTTTACTTTACTTATTTTTATTCTCTTTTAATTTACTTCACTTTTTGTTTGGTTACGCCTAGAACCAGGATATTTAAGTAAATTAAGAGACGGCGTAACAGCGCTTTAAGACCTTAGTGGTCGGGGCTCAGTCATAAAATATCAGCGAGAACGAGTCCGTAATGTTATAACCTTGTGTTGCAGGTTAGGTATTTCTTTATTGCATCAGGTGATAAGATTTGCAGTCAGGGTGGTGCTTCTTCAAGGACTATCACTACAGACTGGAGGCAGTGACTGTAAAAAGACAGTTCAATTATCTATATTAATGGAAAATGAACGAGGTGTCTGTCAGGGCTGCGTCACTGTCCGAACCTGATAATGATGCACGTTAAAAGGCAGTCTCTCTCTCTCTCTCTCTCTCTCTCTCTCTCTCTCTCTCTCTGTAATTGTTCTGGTAACAAGCTTTTCAGAACATCACAACTGTACACTATATGTTCTGTCCCTCACATAATCTTGTCACGGATGTTCTGATACTCTTGTGTGTGTGTTCTTAAGAGTGAAAAAAAAAATGTATCGCACACTATTTACATAAATTTTTATTCATGTTTTTAGATTTTGTCTGTGAGTTAAAGAAGTAGCGGATGTGTGGAGATGGAAGAAGCTGTACGGTACGTTATGTTGTGTCGTGTGTGAGGCAGAAGGAGGAAAGGTTGAAGTAATGTTAGTGACTATGATGAGTGACGTGGCCTTTCAGGGAGTTTGGACCGTAAATACACACACACACACACACACACCCCAGCCAGTATCTTGAAGTTTGAGCATCTGTTAAACTTGGTGAATTATATTTAGCAATTATATCTTCCCACAACTAATACTAATTTGTTTCTTGTATTTAAACTAAAGAGAATTTTGCTCCAGTAATCGACAAGTACAATTTTGGTAATGAATTTAGTCTATGCTTATTGTTAAACCCTTTAATTTCTTGTCCCTTCATCCCAGGTTATAGAATCATTAAAACCTGGAGTAAAACCGGAATGTAGCGGTCGAGTGGATACAGCACTCGCCTCCTGTCCCGGGGGTCGGTGGTTCGATCCCCGGGTACTGTAAAAGGGTACCAAAGTTCACAACGTGGGGAAGTGAAGGCGGTACCGGCCATGTTGCCTCCTTGTGTACCGAAGTCTTGGTAAACAGTGTACTATATCCACATAGTCACTGATACTTAAGACTCCTTTATCATTACGTTAAGTAGATGTAGTTTATGCAGGACTGGTAAATGATAATGACAATAACAATAATCTCAGCGCTTGGTGAGCATGAGTGAGCGTTAAGGAAGCGTGAGGTGATAAACTTATTCTCTTTTTGTATAACTGTTTCACTTAAGAAGACAATGTACTGTTTGTATCTCATGAGTAAACAGTGCAAATAATTGTGTGTGTCTCTCTGTGTGTGTGTGTGTGTGTGTCTCTCTCTGTGTGTGTGTTTCCTGATGGGTGTGGTCGGGGGGAAGGTCACGATGTGGGCGTCTTGTGTGTATATGTACCGTTGTGTGTGTCTGTATACCCTTGTCTGTGCGTGTCCTGTCGTGTGTCTGTTTACCGTTCTGTGTGTATGTATGTACCGTTGTGTCTCTGTATACCGTTGTGTGTGTGTGTGTGTGTGTGTGTACGTACCTTCGTGTGTCTGTTTATCGTTGTGTGTGTAAGTATCTTTAGGTACTGTTGTGTATCGTCACATACTGCTGTTTTTAGTAAACCAGCAGGTGTCAGGGGTGATGTCAGCAGCAGATGGTAGGGGTGATGTCAGCAGCAGATGGCAGGGGTGATGTCAGCAGCAGGTGGCAAGGGTGATGTCAGCAGCAGATGGTAGGGGTCATGTCAGCAGCAGATGGTAGGGGTCATGTCAGCAGCAGGTGGCAAGGGTGAGGTCAGCAGGGGAGACACGCACACACGCACACACAAACATATATGGTAGTGTTACTCACCTCATCCCCGTACCCCTCTCCACCTGCGTTGTACCCACACCTGTACCATCGTACACCTGTCACTTACCTGTGTCTTGACCTGTCCAAAGAATCACAGTATTGCCAAACAGGTGTATGTGTACCAAGCAGGTGTGTTAACGGGGGCCGCACCGAGACAATGACCACTCGGGAAGATTCATATTTATGTTGATAATTTCCCTCTTATGTAGGTCAAACACCTGGACTGTTGCCACACACCTGTTATGTAGCTACGGAGTGAGGTGGGGCCAGGCAGGTGTATGGTTGCCACACAGCTGGCGGCGTAGCCCGTGGAGAGGTAGGGGGGTGGGTGAGGAGGGTGGGGAGGGAGGTTTTCCGAGCGTCGGGCCTTGTGTGGTGGAGAAAGTGGTGTCGGCGAGGAACATGATGATCCACTACCACCACTTGCTCACACCCCCGTCCAGCCCCGCCCCTCCCCGTCCCGCTCCGACCCGCCCCGCCCTGCCCCGCCCCGACCCGCCCCGCTCCGCCCCACCTCCCTTGCCTGCAACCATCATACGCCGCCCATATCACCGCTCCCGCTTCCCTAACCTGCTAGCCTGCGTCCTACAACTACCACAGGCCCACACCCCCCACCATGCCCCACCCTACGCTTCCTCGACCTGCTAGCCAGCCTACACACACACACACACACACACACACACGACTACTACTTTGCTGTCACTTGGAATCGAGTATGACGATCATCCAGATGTGATACAATGATATGAGTTACTAAGGATGTCACCTTCGTGGTGAGTTTTAAGGTGACTAAAGAGGCCGATACGGGACCGAGGGAGTTGTTCACAGATGTTGCACATGTGGATAGCTCCATCTAGTGCTGGAGGGGCGGCGGCAGCGTCTTTCTGGCGTTGGCGCTTGTCTGCCTCGGTAGGCAGTCGGGCTAACTCGAAAGTATTGACACCTTCTCTATCCTCTTGTTCAACCTTAATACTGTACAACCCATGTTGTACTGCTCTCCCATTATGTTTTTCAATTCCACTGTAATTTATGTATATACAGGTACTTATAATATAAATTTAATACAAAAATAAAGAATAATAAATAAATAAAATAAATAAATATCGAAGTGATAACCATGGTAACATTATGAGCTATTCTTATTACCACCATGCTATTGTACTATTCCAGATGATACTAGATGTTACATAATACTTTCTTGAGATAAATGTATAGTATATAATTATGAGGTGCCTAAAAGAGAGCTCAGGTTCTCAACTTGCTCATCCATGTTAATATTGTATCTGTGTTTTTCTGGCTAAATAAACTGTTTCAATTCAGTTAAATTCAAATCCAAGCGTTACGGTGTGGAGTAATCGTCTCCCAGGTGACGGGGTCGATTTGACACTTTTTCAGGTTAGTCTTGAGACGATCCTTTTACCTTTTCAGTTGCCCGCCAGCATTACGCTTACTATTCATTAGGTGACTGTAAAGTATCTGCTTTGACAGTCTACTGTCGTCCATGCAAGTAACATGGCCAGTCCAGTGTAGTTGTTCATGGATAATGGTAGCAAGAATACTGGCATTTGTTCTCCTGTTTTCCCAGCGAACTCGGATGATGGGACGTAGACTACGTTGGTGAAAGTTTTCTAGTGCCTTGAGGTGCTTCCTGTATGTGACCCATGTCTCGCTGCCATATAGCAGGGTGGGGAGGACTACTGCTCGATATACATGCAACTTCATAGATAATTTCAGCTCCCTTCAGCTGAAGACTCGGGTATTGAGTCCGCCAAAGGCTTGAGATGCACATCTGATCCGATGTTGAATATCTTCATCGTTGTCCTCAGTGGTGGACAGGTAGGAGCCGAGATACCGAAAGTGGGTAACATTAGAAAGGGTAGTACTGTTAAGTTGGATGGATGGTGATGTGACTGAACCAGGAGCAAGTTGAAAGAGAATCTGAGTCTTGTGTACATTTACCTCAAGGCCGAAGTGCGCATGTGCATCTGTATAGGTGTTCAGGATTTCCTGTAGGTCGGGTTCAGTGTGAGCGACAAGAATGAGGTCGTCTGCATACCAAAGTTCAGTAATGGAAACTGCAGACACCTTTGTTCTTGTCTGGAGTCGTCTTTTGGTGAAATGACCCTTCATCCAGTACTGGATGTTCACCCTGCTGGCTAAATTGGCACTGGCATGAGTAAGGAAGGCAGCCAAGAAAATGGAAAAGAGAGTTGGTGCCAGTACACACCCTTGTTTAACCCCCGTTTGGATGGTGAAGAACTCAAAGCGGGTGCCATTGTGCAGGACACTGCTTTTCATGCCATCGTTGAGTTGCCTCACAATGGCAATGAATTTTGGTGGGTAGCCAAAACGGCTGAGGGTCCACCAGAGAGCTTCCCTGTTGACCGAGTCGAAGGCCTTAGTTATGTCGATGAAACCCATGTACAGGTTACGACGCTGTTCTCTGCACTTTTCCTGTATTTGGCAGACAGCAAAGATCATGTCGGTGGTGCTACGTGATGGTCTAAAGCCCCGATCTGCTGTTCCGTCCTACCTCTGTTACCACACATCTCACACTACGCCCCGCAACCTCCACACCCCCACACCACCGTACCACACCCCCACACCTCCACACCACACCCTCACACCACCCCCTGCCACCTCCACACCCTTGCACCTCCACACCACGCCCTCACACATCAACACTACACATCTGCACCACCACACCTCCACACCACGATCCCACACCTCACCACGATCCCACGCCTCACCACCCCCCAACCTCCATGTTACGCCTCCACACTACGCCTCCACACCACACCCTCACACCTCCACACCACGATCCAACCCCTAATCTCCACACTACACCTCCACACCACACCCCCGCACCTCCCAACCTGCTGCGTCCTGCCACCACCACACTCTCACACTCCAGCCCTAAGTCTTCCTTACCTGCTAGCTAGCGCCCAGTTTTCACCACCTAACCACAACCCAGAGTGGTCACAACAATACCAACAGCAATGATAATGAGATGTGCTGAAGGAACGCGCATGCGTGCCTTGGGTGTCAACAAAGGCCATAAGAGCTTCTTAAAAGTCGTATTTTTGACGAATTCAGCGAGACTACTAACTCCAGTCTGTGGAGAGAACTACAGTAAGTCCTGTTATCAGCACAGTGGTATCTATTTTTTTTTTAAGATTTATACTTTGTCATTTTTGTATGATAAATACATCTGGTCTTACCACCTGGTCCCTCTGGTCGAAGATTTTCAAGTTTGTGCCATGTTAGGTGTGACGTAGCAGTGACGTCTTTACCACTCCACCTCAAACAAGCCAAACTATCTACCTGACTGCAGTGTTGCCAGCGTGCCCTATGCCCGCCGTTAAACGCTCCCGTTCGTTGGAGACGGCGGCAGTAGGTGACAGTGATGCTGACGACTTTCATTTTGAAGACAAGTCAATGAGGCAGAAACCTCAGAAGTCAGGGTCTCCAGCAGGGGCCACGGCTCCCCCTCGCACCCCGTCTGGGGCTGTAAAGGGTGACCTTCTGTCATTGGGGTCCCCAAGTGAGCTTACATGTGGCTCAATGACCGACCCTCTGCCGACGATGGACATTGGGGATTCCCTTCGTCCTCCTGCCCTGTCACGCCTTTGTCGTCTCGCCTTTCCTCGGGACTTGCCTCTGAGCACACGGACGACCTGGTTCTTCCGTCACTGCTCTCCACCTCAGGACTCAACACTTCGCCTCCGCCGAGGTCCCACAGCCGTAATAGTCACCACACAAATGGACGAGATGGTAAGCCTGCTCACTGAAGTGGGCTTTCCTGCTCCCCAGGGGGAGGTGACGCTGAAATTCACCACCATCACCCCAGAAACTCGTCGTACCAAGGTAATGGTTCGCCACGTACCCTGGGAGATCCCTATCGACGATCTTCGCCCTCTTCTCCCACAACTACTCGACATGGAGCGCCGCATCAACCCGGTCTCCAAACGTCCATCCAACGAACTCATCGGCTGGTGGGTGGGCCCCCTCCCCCCGGAGGTGAATGTAGGACCTATTCACAACTGTCCTCTCAAACGATTTATCGGAGCCCCGAAAATCTGTGGTCGTTGCCAATCGTGGAAACACCGCACCTGGGAGTGCACGAGGATGGTCGCCTGAGGTTTCTGTGCAGGTCCTCACGACACAGTGTAATGCAAATCGAAAATTCAGAACAAAATCCCAGTTGTTCCACAGTCTGTCAACTGCCATGGCAGTCACCACGCCTGGAATGCCAACTACCCACAGCGTCCTGGCACTCGCCCAGGGAAAACTTACCTTGTTCCACCGCCCTCCTCTCTGACGAAACTCCTATCAACCAAATCTCACTCCTATCCACCACCGCCTCTTCCATCCACCAAGGATTTCCCAGTGATCTCTCTCCTACCATCTCCCCTATCACCTCTACCACCCATCCTTTCTCCCCTCCTTCCCTCTCCCTATCGTTCTTGAACAAGGTCGTTGCCGGCCCTGCCACACAGTCACCACCACCTCCTGCCCACCTGAATCCCAGCTGTCTTTCACCAGTACCACCACCTCTTGCTCACCTGAACCCTCACCGAGCCTCTCCGTCGCTACCACCACCAGCTGCCCAGTCGTGCCCTCGGCAATCCTCGCCGCCACCTCCAGCTCCTGCACAGGTACACCAAGTTGGTTCTATGAAAACAATCACTCCGTCTGGACCGCCACTCCAAGCAAATCAACCTTTTCTCTGCCCAACTCACCCCGTTTGTGGAGTCAATTGTGACTGGACAGAGGCAACAACAACAACTCATTCTGGACACCCTGACCCAACAGGGGCGCTCTTTGCAAGCCCTGGTGACCCGCCTCCTTCTTTCTCCCGAGATGGAGGATCCATCCCTCGCTCTCCCATTCCTCCCTCTCCAATACCCGGAGCCCCGTCTATCCCCACCGACTCTTCATCTCACACCGGAGGCCGCTCCCTCCTCTTCTTACAATGGAACATCCAGGGACTTAGACCTCGCCGGACAGACCTCGCCCAGTTTGTGCTCTCCCATCAAGTACATGTCTCTCTACTTCAGGAAACCATCACAGACGATGTTACTCCACTCCGCCTCTCTGGCTATACTGTTTACACCCTGCCTCGGTACCGTGGGCAGGCTCGTGGCCTCCTCAGCCTTGTGCGTAACACCATTCCATCTGTTCGTCTCCCTTCACCTAACTCACATGGACCCCTGTCTGAATTACTTTCTGTCTCCCTTACTCATGGTGACCGGACCCTTCGTGTAGTCAATGTTCATTTCAAGAGTGATTCTCTGGACCCCCAGGTTCTTCACGACCTCCATGATGGGGTTCCCACTCTTGTTCTTGGCGACTTTAATGCCCGCCATCCCACCCTTACTCCGGATCATCCCACTCCATGTACCCTTAACAGATC
This sequence comes from Homarus gammarus, assembly GCA_958450375.1. Classification (NCBI taxonomy): domain Eukaryota; kingdom Metazoa; phylum Arthropoda; class Malacostraca; order Decapoda; family Nephropidae; genus Homarus; species Homarus gammarus. Next base: position 200,986 of record CAUDMG010000519.1, read on the forward strand.
ACGTCTCTCACAGTTTCTTAATGGGGATGATGATGTTCGCTTTTTCTGTGCTGATGATCCTACTCGCCTCCCCCATAGCTTCCTTGATGTTGGCTTACTATTGAACGGTCATACCTACTTTCATCCTACCGTCTGCACTGAGCCTGCTCTGTATAGTGACCATCTTGCCGTTACTACCCATCTCAGGCTCTCCTTCTCTGCCCTTACATCAGCTCCTTATCGATCCTCTCGCCTTCGTCTCACACAAGGTGCTGTTCCTTCCTTCCTTCAATCCCTTTCTACCTGGGCAGATTCCTATGTTGTCCCTTGACTCTTACAGCGCTGATTTTGTTGATGCTGTGTATGACTCTGTCAATCGCGCTGCTCCTCCACACCCTCCCCGTCACCCCAGAAGTGCCACCAACTACTGGTATCATATCCCTGCCATGAGACATCTCCGGCAGGTAACCCGTGATCTCCACTCTGCCATACGGAGGTCTCGGTCTCCAGAGGACTGGGAAGATTTCAAAGACTGGTGCTCCTTTGCAACTCAGGAGCGTCGTCGGATTCGTGAAGCGGACTGGTTATCCTTCATGGGGTCTCAATCGTTCCAGTCGTCACCCTCTTATGTATGGAATCTGATTAACGCTATACGGGTGCTGGACGGAGGCCGCCTCCCCACCCTGAGGAGGCCCTCCCTGACCCCGCCTTTAATGGAGGACTGGGCACGAGCTTCCTCCCCTGAGGCACTTCCAGATCCGTTGTAGGAGGCAGTGCAGTCTTGCATCGATGCGTCTCAGCCTGTTGTTCGTGCTGCTCTTACCTCCCCTGCCCTCACTGATCATCCCATCACACAGTTCGAGCTTGACAGTGCTAGTCGCTCTGGAAAAATCACATCTCCTGGTATGATCAGATTACCTACTCCATCCTCAACGCCTGTACTAATATTCCTAACGGCCCCTTGCTCGCTCTCTACAATATGTCTTATGAACATGGGGTTCTCCCATCTAACTGGAAAAATGCCACTATTATCCCCATCCCTAAGCCGAGAGACCCTGGGAAATATCGACCCATTAGTCTTACCTCCTGTGATTGCAAGATGATGGAGAGGATACTCCTTTGTCACCTTCTTCACACCATAGGCGGCGATGTTGGAGGCTCCAAATCTCCTGCCCAAGAAATGAACCACGGCACCCCTCTAGGTGGAGTCCTTAGTTCCACCTTGTTTAATACTCTCATGCACTCCATTGCATCTCTCCCGTGGCCGGCAGAAGTTGTCCACTCAGGATGTACCGACGATGTCCTCCTCCAAGCTCCTGACTACCTCAGCATGCAGGAAACCCTTAATCTGGTCTCCAGAGAGTGTGATTCACTTGGTTTCCTTCTTTCAACTACGAAAACAAAAGCCATGTGTCAAGGTCGTGTTGTACCTTTCCCCCTTCTCTTATCAGGAACATCCTTGGACTGGGTTACTGAGACAAAATACCTTGGTGTGTATGTAACTCACACACGTTGTCAGATCCCTGAAGTCCACTACCTTCGAGACATATGTTTGCGGCGTCTTATTCCCCTCTCTACCATGTGCAGGGGCTCCCTTGGTGCCACCATCCCTGTACTTTTCACCATGTACAAGTCCTTTGTCCGCTCCTGTGTCGACCACGCCGCTCCTGCCCTCGTCGACATTAGTCGGACTGCTGTCAACCGTTTCAAAGTTATCCAGAGGAAAGCTGCTCGTCTCATCTTTGGGGCCCCTCAGTGGACACGCTCTACTTCTCTATATACCGAACTTGGTCTTTCCCCCTTACAGGATCGTGTCTAGGAGTTGTACCTGAAAACTACCGTTTCCATTTTACGGGATCCTCGAGGCAATTATGTCCAAGCCAATCTTGAGCTCCTGCTGTCCGAGGCCGACCTCCATCTAGAAGACAGTGGAGAGGGTCACTCATCCTATCCTTTCAGGAACACGACCTCCTGCCTGATATTGTTGGTCACCCCCACTGTTGGTTCGTCTCCTTCTCCCTGGCTGGATTTTCAACCTGAAGTGACTGCCCTCGGTGGACTGCTCCCGAAATCCCACGTGAACCCTGTTTTTCTCCGCACATACCACCTTCTCAGGATCGCCCGCCCACTGGTCCCCAGGTAGGGTCGTCCTCTACACTGATGGCTCTGTTGACCCCGCTACAGGTAGGGCCGGGGCTGGTGTCTACATCTCCCGTCCTGATGCCCATGAGCCTATCAGATTCTCTCCCAGTGTTTCTGACGGGGCATCCTCAACTCAGGCGAACTGATAGCCCTCCTTGCTGCCCTTCTCGCTGAGGAAGAAGCCGGTGGTTTCTGCCCCCTGCTTGTCTGCTGCGATTCCAGGTTTACTCTCGACGGGATCACATTTGGATCGAGAAAATAAGCACCTCATCCTCCGAATACGAGGGTTAACATCAACACTTCAGGATGCAGGCCGTCCAGTGACATTCCTATGGATACCCAGTCATGTCGGTATCTTGGGGAATGAGGTAGCAGATGGCCTTGCCAAGAATGGCTGTAACAAGGCCACATCTGACTACGTTGTTCCTTGAACACTTTTACAGCTTCGGACCCAAATTCGCCGCAAACAGAGAGAAGCTCGGGAAGCAGCCATCCCCCTGGACTCCCCGCCCACCTGGTACGATGTCCTCCGTAAACTTCCTGACCTCTCGTTTGTCTATGGGAAAGGGTCGCGAAAAAGGGACGTGATTGCTGCCCGTATCATCATTGGGTATGACTTTGCTCGGGAGATTGGTATCCCCGCATCCCCTGAGCAACGCTCTTGTGGATTATGCAGAAGACCCGACAGCCGCACCATTGTCCACTACCTCCTAAGATGTCCCCACACACAACGCTTCCGTGACACCTGCTGGACCACCACTCCACGACCCCCTGGCGGAGACACGATGATCCTCCCCATACTGGCCAGATATTAGTAAATAATATTGATGATGTGTTGAAGGAATATCCTTCCTTCCTTCCTTAGGCTTTAGTAAGCCCCTTATAACATTTATATATACTTGTGTCACTTGCCAGATGTTTCTGGTGATATTGTACAGGGGTACCTAGTGACAGCACTAGGATCCCACTTTATCTATCTATCTATATAAAACAAAGAAGTATGTCTGTTTGTTTGTGTGTGTCCACACGAGAATCTCGGAAACTACTTTACTGATCTGTAGTGATGATGGGTGGTGTTATATGTAGTGATGATGGATGGTGTTATATGTAGTGATGATGGATGGTGTTATATGTAGTGATGATGGATGTTGTTATATGTAGTGATGATGGATGGTGTTATATGTAGTGATGATGGATGGTGTTATATGTAGTGATGATGGATGTTGTTATATGTAGTGATGATGGATGGTGTTATATGTAGTGATGATGGATGTTGTTATATGTAGTGATGATGGATGGTGTTATATGTAGTGATGATGGATGTTGTTATATGTAGTGATGATGGATGGTGTTATATGTAGTGATGATGGATGTTGTTATAAGTAGTGATGATGGGTGTTGTTATATGTAGTGATGATGGGTGGTGTTATATGTAGTGATGATGGATGTTGTTGTATGTAGTGATGATGGATGGTGTTATATGTAGTGATAATGGATGATGTTATATGTAGTGATGATGGGTGGTGTTATATGTAGTGATGATGATGGGTGGTGTTATATGTAGTGATGATTAGATAATAAAATAATAACAGTTTAATGCTAAAAAAATATACTTTGCTGTACCGTTGTAGTGGAACTTACATACACCGTTAATGAACTATTGATAGAAGAAGAAGTTTTGGGGACTGAACAGTGAGACAATGTGGAGCCTCCAGGAGGGTGGCGTCCTACCGTGGCCTAGCGAAAGAGCGTTTCTGCTAGTCAAGGAATAAATATTGATTGAAGTTGAATTGATGTGCTGAACGTGGGGATGCGTTGGTGTAGTTCAGTGCTTGGGTCACTGAGACTAACACACGTACAGTACAAAAACTTAGCCTCCTTTACCGAGTGAGTCCAATTCTACCATTAACTTCACTGCCGCTCATTACACCACTTGAGTCTTATGAATTAATCCCTCGAGTATAATTCCAACTCATAAATACAGTTAATGAGACCAGTACGTAAGACATCTTGAGCATAGTATAGCAATTCATCCTTCTCTCTGTACGATGTCTTAACCTGGCATTGTACCTAGGGTGTTAAGTTATCGTACTTAAAGGGTTAACACTGACACAGGAAATGGTAGTGGTGTTGTGGCCATGTTGATTGTGGCCCTGGTAGATGTGGCCATGATGGGTTAGGAACACAAGGGGCTACGTTATTATCTCATAAATGGCATAGTGACCACCCTACCCATCACGACCTTTACCTAACCCATCAGCCATCACGACCTTTACCTTAGCCTAATCCTGTTAGCTTTACCCTAATACTGCCCATCTTCACCCTAATACTGCCCATCTTCACCCTAATACTGCCCATCTTCACCCTAATACTGCCCATCTTCACCCTAATACTGCCCATCTTCACCCTAATACTACCCATCTTCACCCTAATACTGCCCATCTTCACCCTAATACTGCCCATCTTCACCCTAATACTGCCCATCTTCACCCTAATTCTCACATCATTATCCTAATATTATCATTTTTACACTAACACTAAACTGTTAGTTGACTGACTGAATGTAGCGTTATGATGGTGTTTGAGGGTGACTGGTGAGGCTGGGTGTTTGAGGGTGACTGGTGAGGCTGGGTGTTTGAGGGTGACTGGTGAGGCTGGGTGTTTGAGGGCGACTGGTGAGGCTGGGTGTTTGAGGGCGACTGGTGAAGCTGGGTGTTTGTGGGTGACTGGTGAGGCTGGGTGTTTGTGGGTGACTGGTGAGGCTGGGTGTTTGTGGGTGACTGGTGAGGCTGGGTGTTTGAGGGTGACTGGTGAGGCTGGGTGTTTGAGGGTGACTGGTGAGGCTGGGTGTTTGTGGGTGAATGGTGAGGCTGGGTGTTTGAGGGTGACTGGTGAGGCTGGGTGTTTGTGGGTGACTGGTGAGGCTGGGTGTTTGAGGGTGACTGGTGAGGCTGGGTGTTTGAGGGTGACTGGTGAGGCTGGGTGTTTGAGGGCGACTGGTGAAGCTGGGTGTTTGTGGGTGACTGGTGAGGCTGGGTGTTTGAGGGTGACTGGTGAGGCTGGGTGTTTGAGGGTGACTGGTGAGGCTGGGTGTTTGAGGGTGACTGGTGAGGCTGGGTGTTTGAGGGTGACTGGTGAGGCTGGGTGTTTGTGGGTGACTGGTGAGGCTGGGTGTTTGAGGGTGACTGGTGAGGCTGGGTGTTTGTGGGTGACTGGTGAGGCTGGGTGTTTGAGGGTGACTGGTGAGGCTGGGTGTTTGAGGGTGACTGGTGAGGCTGGGTGTTTGTGGGTGAATGGTGAGGCTGGGTGTTTGAGGGTGACTGGTGAGGCTGGGTGTTTGTGGGTGACTGGTGAGGCTGGGTGTTTGAGGTGACTGGTGAGGCTGGGTGTTTGAGGGCGACTGGTGAGGCTGGGTGTTTGAGGGCGACTGGTGAGGCTGGGTGTTTGAGGGCGACTGGTGAGGCTGGGTGTTTGAGGGCGACTGGTGAGGCTGGGTGTTTGAGGGCGACTGGTGAGGCTGGGTGTTTGAGGTGACTGGTGAGGCTGGGTGTTTGAGGTGACTGGTGAGGCTGGGTGTTTGTGGGTGACTGGTGAGGCTGGGTGTTTGAGGGTGACTGGTGAGGCTGGGTGTTTGAGGGTGACTGGTGAGGCTGGGTGTTTGTGGGTGACTGGTGAGGCTGGGTGTTTGAGGGTGACTGGTGAGGCTGGGTGTTTGAGGTGACTGGTGAGGCTGGGTGTTTGTGGGTGACTGGTGAGGCTGGGTGTTTGAGGGTGACTGGTGAGGCTGGGTGTTTGAGGGTGACTGGTGAGGCTGGGTGTTTGAGGGTGACTGGTGAGGCTGGGTGTTTGAGGGTGACTGGTGAGGCTGGGTGTTTGTGGGTGACTGGTGAGGCTGGGTGTTTGAGGGTGACTGGTGAGGCTGGGTGTTTGAGGTGACTGGTGAGGCTGGGTGTTTGTGGGTGCGTTAAGAGGAAGAGTCACTCAGGTGTGTCGGACTGTATCACCCGTTATGGTGTTGGGGGGGGGGGGGGGCGGAGTACCTGAGAGCCTCTGGGGGTGTGTTCTGATGTACCACACAAAGGGGCGTCTTATCCACTCATGCCTTCCCCGCCCATCCTCCCCCACCCCCGCCTGCTCCTCCCCACCCTTTAATACCTACCTCCATCCCCACCCTCAATCCACCCTTACTCCCCGCCCCCATCCTCCCCCACCTCCACCCTTACTTCCCGCCCCGATCCTCCCTCACCTCCACCCATACTCCCCGCCTCCACCCCTCACGCCCTTTATTACCCCGTCAAGGTCATGGAGCTGCCTGCAACTACTTCAGAGACAACACCCCCACCTCCCACCCGTAGCCCCCCTCCCTTAAGTTAGTTTTGTTGTAGTTGTTGTTCTTACTAATTCCTCCCACCCCAGCCTACCACATTGAGACTCTGGGAAGAAGTTTTCCGCCTCAGGAAGAAGTCTGTTTAGGACAGTGGTTCTCAACCTGGGGGCCATGGCACCCAAGGGAGCCACGGCAAGAATTTAAGGGAGCCACGGCGAGCTGTTATAAATTGTACGTTTCCAAATAATGTTGGGAATCTGAATTAAACAAAACTTGTATTACTTATTTTGACTTGGCAGAAGAGAATTTTCATTTTTTTTGTCATTTTGTTTAATCATAACGACAATACAATTTTAATAGTTACAGACTCTGGTGCTATTTTTTTTAAATTTTTTACGGATTATTTAAGATTTCACAGGTCCAGTCCCTGTCTGTGTGACAGGCGCTGGACCGAGCTGCTGAACTGACTTGTTCAGTACGAGTCCGTGTGTCATCCCTTTGCAAGTGGTGATAGGATCGAATGGTCTCAGTCTGGCCTGGGATACCATCACGAAAACAGTGGAGTGTATTGTCTCTGAACCATATAGTGTGTTTAAGCTTGACTCAAACATAATATACTCTGTAATTGGTGTGACTTATTTTGTTTCATAATTCACGTGGTCGCTGCTTTACGTGGGTGAAATATTTGTACACTTCCTTTATTAATTATTTCCTTATTAATTGGTGCCATTGTAGTTCATACTCATTCTTTACTTATATAATCCTACCATTTTTAGTGATAAATTGGTATGACTCACTATGCTTCTCATTCTTCCAAGTTGGGCACTGCTTGTCAAAGGATGCGTGTTCTTGCTTACAGGTAGTACACTTCAGCTTGCTAGCTTGAGTGTGAATGTTTACCTGTGTGCATGTTTGTGTATGACTGCATGTGTGCTTTATGTGTGAGTGCATGGACGTGTTATGTATGTGAATGTGTGTGTGTGTTTGCCATTCTAACTCTTATCCTATTTATCTGTCCTTCTTTATCACTCTTTAGTCTTTATCACTCGTCTGTTTGTCTGTTCTGGGAGAAAAATGAAGAGTCCACGAGGATGTTGAAAATTCCTCAAGGGGGGAATGGCGTGAAAAAGGTTGAGAACCACTGGTTTAGGAGGACTGGCGAAAATATTGTCAGCTACGGACAGCAGTGAGATCTTGCGGTAGTTTCCACAGTCTGACCGGTCTCCCTTGTTCTTATAAATATTGACGATGGAGGCGTCTTTAAGAGCTTGGGGGATTTACTCCTTTTCCCATATATTCTCCAGGAGAGAGTGGAGACGGCTGGTAAACAGAGGTCCTCCTGCTTTATACACCTCGGCTGGGACTCCATCAGGCCCTGAGGCTTTGTTATTTTTCATCTGTTTGATGGCAGTAGCTACCTCATCCAGGGATGGAGGATAGCTGAGGTGGGTCAGCTCTGGATGCTGAGGGACCTGCTGGGTAGTCAGGACATGCACACCGGTGTTTCGGTTGAACATTGAAGGATAGTGTTCTTTCCAGCACTGAAGGAGGCCTTCATCGTCTATGATTATGGAGTTACCGTCGGATGAGTGGAGGAGGGGCTGCACCACGAGTGATTGGCCCATAAAATGTTTTAGTGGAATTGAAAAACTCGCACATCTTGTGCTGATCTGCAAATTTTTGTGTTTCACATGCTTTATTTTTAAACCAGTCATTCTTTAGAGTGCGAAGTTCATGCTGGGTTCCACGAACCCTTGAACTTGTCGGCCTGCCTAAACAAGTTATTGATGAGTGAGGTTGTGTGCAGCACTCTTGCTGAGGAGGAGGAGTAGGCTGTTGGGATTACACTTGCCTTGTCCATTTCTCTCTATGATTCCCTGCCAAATGTCAGCATCTCTGCCAATTCTGGCATTGAAGTCACCAAGGAGCACAGCTTTGTCTCCTCTGGGGATAGAGGTTAGCACTCTGTCGAGGTCGGTGTAAAAGGCCTCCTTGATTTTATCCTCTGCATCCAGTGTTGGGGTGTATGCACTGATGAAAAAGGCATGACGTGAGTGATCCAGTGGGACTAGGAGCGTCATACGGCACTCTTGATCCCAATAGGCATTAAAGCTAGCCTGTGTAGGATGCGTTGGTGGATGGCAAAGTTATCTCCATAAATGCTGTTTCTCTCTGCAGCAGGCTTACCCTTCCAGAAGAAGGTATAGCCAGACCCCCGTTCTGTGAGTTGACCCTCGTCTGGGACAGGACTCACTAATGGCTGCTATGTCGATGTTATACCTAGCCAGCTCTTTTGTCACAAGGACGGTTCTTATTTCAGGACGCTCAATTGTGCCAGTATCCAGAAGGGTCCTGGCATTCCATGCAGCGACCATAAGTGGTTGCATGGTTTGTTTATGTTTGGATCTGTGATTTTGATTGTGTTTTCGACCTCATAAGGATGACCTTACTGGGTGCAGTTGCCCAGTCAGGTTGATTTTGTAGGCAGGTTATGTTTAGGACACCTTGTCTAGCCCCCTCCCCATGTGGGGTGAGCAGAGTGGCTCCTCGAAAGGGTTGCTCAGTTGCACAGACAGGACCGGATTGCACTGCTGCCTAGTTCCCAGTGCATAAACGACCATCTGTGCTGCCCATGTGCTGAGTTGTGACAAGTGACTCTCGGCAGTCATCTCTGCACTGTCCCCGTCGCCACTCGTCCGTCGCCACAGAACTTAGGGGGGTATAGGGGGTTTTGATGATGATGAGACATGATGAACTGGATGATGGCTGTGCGTGAGTTGATTTATGTGGTGAGGCAGGAGCACAGGCTGCAACCACACATCTTGGCTCTCCCTTTTCCTGATCCAGTGGTGTAAGTGTTGTAACGACTGGAGAGAGGGAGAGTTGCAATTGATTGCCGATTGCCCAGTTTGTTGGGTTTCGCCTTAGTAGCCTGTCCATCATGCACTGTCTTCGTCTGCCGGTGTAGTCGTTGGGTTCCCTTGGTGGTCACCTATTCCGCCGCCGTTGGGGTCTTGTTGGAGCTCTGTAAGCAGGTCTGCCTGATGCGGGGCTTCACTGCAGATTTTTCGTGCGGGGCTTACTCCCGTAGCCTTATACCTACCAAGGTTAATTCGCAAGGCAGCGGGGCATTGGTTGGTAGGCGCCAGGGCGTGTCCACACACCAGTGGGCCAATGCGCCATCCCTCTGGGGCCCACTGCTTCTCCGAGATCCCCTCCTGGTCTAGCCTGGGCCCACGAGGCACCCAGTTACCGTGTGTTGAGACGAGGAGGCACAGCAGGAGTCTTGATGGTGAAGAGGCTGTGTACTGGCAGGGGAAGACTTATGCAAGTTGCTTCCCTGTTCGCCATGAGGGCTAGCCAGCGGTGGTAGCTGAAAGCGAGAGGGAAACAAGCAGTGCTTGCACCTTAACACTAACATAATGCTGCTGCACTATATGCATTTCAACACCTTGTGTGCGAACACACACACACACACATGTTCCTCCCCGTTGTGTTGTAGATGTATCCTAGGATAATTTATTAATTTTTTGTTTGTTTAAAACTTTCAGGAACGGCAAAGAAAGCCACAAAGGCCCCGACACCTTCTGCTACCACCTGCAGTGCTCACATACCCCCTCCCCCCTCACACACACACACACACACAGAAGGAAAACATGTGTACAGCGTCGTAAGCTCACAATGAGTGTAATGGGTTCCTGGTTGTTCCCCCCCTTTTTTTTTACAAACAGATTAATGAATGGGTACTATATGCCTCTCTTGTTCCTACCTGTGAACGGATTAATGGTCGGTGCACACCACATATAAAGTAATCTTGTCAATGAGTGTATACAGGTTAATGGATTATCACTTACGGGTAAAGGGGGAGCATCTACCTTTCGTGTTTTTATACATGTGGTGTAAACTTAATAACAATGGGTGAATATCTAATTTTATTCTCAACGAAGACTAAGTGAATGTGTACTTAAAGACCATGAGAGTTGAAACACGTTAACACGTACAATAAGACTACACCTCTCCTTATGTCTTCTCAAGTGTGTATGTGTAAGTGTGTATGTGTAAGTGTGTATGTAAGAAATGATCACACACTCACACACACACACACACACACACACACACAGTAACATCATCATTAATGCATCTCTTATCTCTGTCGATCTGTCTATTTATGTATATATCTGTCTAATCTGTCAGCTCGTTATATCGATGTAATCAGTGGCCGGGTCAGTGGTCACATCAGGTCACTTTAAAGGGATTCGGTTAGGTATGGGCATAGTTGGAAGAGAGAGAGAGAGAGAGAGAGAGAGAGAGAGAGAGAGAGAGAGAGAGAGAGAATAAATGAGGGAATAGGTTGGGGAAGGAGGGAGGACGAGAAAGAGAGTGATAGGAGGGAGGGAGGAAGGAATGGTGATGGGGAGATAGGGAGAGAGATGGATGAGATGGAATGAGAAAGAGGGAAAGGGAGAGGGGTGGTAAGAGGGGATAGTAAGGGGAGAGAGAGAGAGAGAGAGAGAGAGAGAGAGAGAGAGAGAGAGAGAGAGAGGCTGCAGCAGTAACAACAATACCTTACCTACCTACACCTATACACCTTTACATAACTCTTGGTACATCTGGACGCCTCTGACCTACCTACACCTGTACACCTTTACATAACTCTTGGTACACCTGGACGCCTCTGACCTACCTACACCTGTACACCTTTACATAACTCTTGGTACACCTGGACGCCTCTGACCTACCTACACCTGTACACCTTTACATAACTCTTGGTACACCTGGACGCCTCTGACCTACCTACACCTGTACACCTTTGCATAACTCTTGGTACACCTGGACGCCTCTGACCTACCTACACCTGTACACCTTTGCATAACTCTTGGTACACCTGGACGCCTCTGACCTACCTACACCTGTACACCTTTACATAACTCTTGGTACACCTGGACGCCTCTGACCTACCTACACCTGTACACCTTTACATAACTCTTGGTACACCTGGACGCCTCTGACCTACCTACACCTGTACACCTTTACATAACTCTTGGTACACCTGGACGCCTCTGACCTACCTACACCTGTACACCTTTACATAACTCTTGGTACACCTGGACGCCTCTGACCTACCTACACCTGTACACCTTTACATAACTCTTGGTACACCTGGACGCCTCTGACCTACCTACACCTGTACACCTTTACATAACTCTTGGTACACCTGGACGCCTCTGACCTACCTACACCTGTACACCTTTACATAACTCTTGGTACACCTGGACGCCTCTGACCTACCTACACCTGTACACCTTTACATAACTCTTGGTACACCTGGACGCCTCTGACCTACCTACACCTGTACACCTTTACATAACTCTTGGTACACCTGGACGCCTCTAGCCTACCTACACCTGTACACCTTTACATAACTCTTGGTACACCTGGACGCCTCTGACCTACCTACACCTGTACACCTTTACATAACTCTTGGTACACCTGGACGCCTCTGACCTACCTACACCTGTACACCTTTACATAACTCTTGGTACACCTGGACGCCTCTGACCTACCTACACCTGTACACCTTTACATAACTCTTGGTACACCTGGACGCCTCTGACCTACCTACACCTGTACACCTTTATATAACTCTTGGTACACCTGGACGCCTCTGACCTACCTACACCTGTACACCTGGACGCCTCTGACCTACCTACACCTGTACACCTTTACATAACTCTTGGTACACCTGGACGCCTCTGACCTACCTACACCTGTACTCCTTTACATAACTCTTGGTACACCTGGACGCCTCTGACCTACCTACACCTGTACACCTTTACATAACTCTTGGTACACCTGGACGCCTCTGACCTACCTACACCTGTACACCTTTACATAACTCTTGGTACACCTGGACGCCTCTGACCTACCTACACCTGTACACCTTTACATAACTCTTGGTACACCTGGACGCCTCTGACCTACCTACACCTGTACAAATTTACATAACTCTTGGTACACCTGGACGCCTCTGACCTACCTACACCTGTACAAATTTACATAACTCTTGGTACACCTGGACGCCTCTGGCCTATCTCTCTCTCGCCTCTATCTCTCGGCCGTCCAACTCTATTATCTCCTAACTTCTGAGTGTCCAGGTCTCTTTATCTCTCGCTATACAGTCTCTGGGTACGAAAAATTCCTGATTACAGTTTATTTTTGATGACCATAGTCGTGAAACTTGTCATCTGGTATAAAAAAACAAAACAAGCAGATATTGTGTGTGTGTGTGTGTGTGTGTGTGTGTGTGTGTGTTAATTAACGTTTATCATGTCTGCCGACGCTGCAGGAAATTAATGATATAGGAATCTTGTTAGTGGCTTGTGTTTTTTTTTTTTTTTGGGGGGGGGGCGGGGATCTATGTGAAGCAGGTGAGGTGTTGTTGTGAGGTTACCACACACTACAGGGTCCAGGGCTTCACCAATCGTCCCTATAGACCCTAGTTGAATGGTTAGGACTGGGGCCCATTAGAGCAGGGTCTAGGGAATAAGAGGCATTATGATAAAGGCATTGCTGACTAGTTGTTGTGGTGGTGGGGACGGTGTTATTAGTGGTGGTTGGTAGTGGTGGTGTTATTAGTGGTGGTTGGTAGTGGTGGTGTTATTAGTGGTGGTTGGTAGTGGTGGTGTTATTAGTGGTGGTTGGTAGTGGTGGTGTTATTAGTGGTGGTTGGTAGTGGTGGTGTTATTAGTGGTGGTTGGTAGTGGTGGTGTTATTAGTGGTGGTTGGTAGTGGTGGTGTTATTAGTGGTGGTTGGTAGTGGTGGTGTTATTAGTGGTGGTTGGTTGATAGTGGTGGTGTTATTAGTGGTGGTTGGTAGTGGTGGTGTTATTAGTGGTGGTTGGTAGTGGTGGTGTTATTAGTGGTGGTTGGTAGTGGTGGTGTTATTAGTGGTGGTTGGTTGGTAGTGGTGGTGTTATTAGTGGTGGTTGGTTGGTAGTGGTGGTGTTATTAGTGGTGGTTGGTAGTGGTGGTGTTATTAGTGGTGGTTGGTTGGTAGTGGTGGTGTTATTAGTGGTGGTTGGTTGGTAGTGGTGGTGTTATTAGTGATTTGATTTTTGATTTTGCCTCTTGCAGCGGCTACTTTATTGTGCACCCCACACTCATCCTGTGAGCGGTAGCGCAAAAGGATTACAGAGTAAGGTTTACAAAGGGTCATAATAATTAACCCCGTTGTCAGGATATTATGGCAATGAAAGTTACACAGTATTTCATTTACATTATTTGTTTAGTTCTATACATAAAGGGTAACTTATTCACAAATGCGTGAGAACAGGCGTGTGAGGCAGTATGTCTGACCTCACACTTTGTTATTCACATTTACGTGAGAGGTATTCAAGCACATTGCGTATTTGGTTCTGTACATGAGAACTGATATAGTTACTAAGTGCAAAAAAGTGGATACAATCTTAATATGTCGGCTATCTTGCCATTAGAGATGAAGTGTTGTGCCATTTCACACACAGTGTGCTTGGACCTGTCCCTAAAAGGTTCTATCTTCACACAGTCGAGGACGTAGTGTTCAAGTGTGTGGCCATATGTATGGCCACACACTTTACATTTAGTTTTGTTTACATCTGCTTGAGGAACATACTGCCAAAGGTACTTATATCCTAACCTTAATCTAGCGGTTACAACATCTTGTAATCTAGTGATCTTGTTACTTACTCCATATACATGTTTCACTTGATACATCTCATTATGGTAACCTATGGGTCGACTAGTGCCTGTTTGCACTTGTCTACTTGCGTCAAACTCATCAATAAGTTCTCTCCTAATTACAGTTTTAAGGGTTCTTTTTGACAGACCCAAATTGTAACGGTGTCTTTGTTAGACGCGAGTTTGGCGAGGGCATCAACTCTGTCATGTTTTATGAGGCCTATGTGAGAGGGGATCCACAACAGTTTGATCCTGACACCCCGGTCAACAAGGCACACATATTTGTGTCTGGCTTCAGAGACAAGAGCGTGACAACCTGTGTCGAGGGTGCCAAGGGCGTGGTGGTTGGTAGTGATGGTGTTATTAGTGGTGGTTGGTAGTGGTGGTGTTATTATTGGTGGTTGGTAGTGGTGGTGATATTAGTGGTTGGTTGGTAGTGGTGGTGTTATTAGTGGTGGTTGGTAGTGGTGGTGTTATTAGTGGTGGTTGGTAGTGGTGGTGTTATTAGTGGTGGTTGGTAGTGTTATTAGTGGTGGATGGTAGTGGTGGTGTTATTAGTGGTGGTTGGTTGGTAGTGGTGGTGTTATTATTGGTGGTTGGTTGGTAGTGGTGGTGTTATTAGTGGTGGTTGGTTGGTAGTGGTGGTGTTATTAGTGGTGAATGGTAGTGGTGGTGTTATTAGTGGTGGTTGGTAGTGGTGGTGTTATTAGTGGTGGGTGGTAGTGGTGGTGTTATTAGTGGTGGTTGGTAGTGGTGGTGTTATTAGTGGTGGATGGTATTGGTGGTGTTATTAGTGGTGGTTGGTTGGTAGTGGTGGTGTTATTAGTGGTGGATGGTAGTGGTGGTGTTATTAGTGGTGGTTGGTAGTGGTGGTGTTATTAGTGGTGGGTGGTAGTGGTGGTGTTATTAGTGGTGGTTGGTAGTGGTGGTGTTATTAGTGGTGGTTGGTTGGTAGTGGTGTTATTAGTGGTGATTGGTAGTGGTGGAAGTGGTTGTGGTGACGGTGTTATTATTAGTGGTAGTGGTTGGTGGTAGTGTAGGTGGAGGCCCCAGCGGTGGTGATGTTGAAACAGTTTATTAGCCAGAAGAACACAGATACCGAGTCGATAATAATAACAATATTACCATGGCTGAGCCAGTTGAGAGCCCGAGCTCTCTTGTGGGCACCTGATATACTGTATACTATACATTTATCTCAAGGAAGTATTACGTAACATTCAGTATCAACTGGAATAGTACACAGCATGGTGGCAATAAGAACACATCAGAATGTTATCATGGTTAGCTCTTCGATATTTATTTATTTATATTATATATACATTTTTTTCTTTTACATTAATAAGTAAATACGTAGTTTACAGTATGATAAAGGAGGGAAGCAGTACAACATGGGCTGTATTAAGGTGGAACAAGAGGACAAAGCTGCCAGTAGTATCACGTCAAGCTGGCAAATATATTTATTGCAATGGTAATTTCTATTTATATCCATGATAATTCCTGATAAAACGGTTTTGTTGGTACAGTAAAGGCAGGTATATAAGGTACTGTACAGTAGGTATTACAAAACATATTAATACTTAGACAATAAATATTTATTAAGAAATGATTGAAAGGAAGGGAGCGTGGTGAAGGTGATGGTGATGACGGTGTTATTAGTGGTGGTGGTTGGTGATAGTGAAGGTGGAGCCCTCGGTGGTAGTGGTGGTGGTTGGTGATAGTGAAGGTGGAGGCCTCGGTGGTAGTGGTGGTGGTTGGTGATAGTGAAGGTGGAGCCCTCGGTGGTAGTGGTGGTGGTTGGTGATAGTGAAGGTGGAGGCCTCGGTGGTAGTGGTGGTGGTTGGTGATAGTGAAGGTGGAGCCCTCGGTGGTAGTGGTGGTGGTTGGTGATAGTGAAGGTGGAGGCCTCAGTGGTGGTGGTTGGTGATAGTGAAGGTGGAGGCCTCGATGGTAGTGGTGGTGGTTGGTGATAGTGAAGGTGGAGGCCTCGGTGGTAGTGGTGGTGGTTGGTGATAGTGAAGGTGGAGGCCTCGGTGGTAGTGGTGGTGGTTGGTGATAGTGAAGGTGGAGGCCTCGGTGGTAGTGGTGGTGGTTGGTGATAGTGAAGGTGGAGCCCTCGGTGGTAGTGGTGGTGGTTGGTGATAGTGAAGGTGGAGCCCTCGGTGGTAGTGGTGGTGGGTGTCGTGTCGTCTTGGTGATGGAGAGTGACACGTCGCGAGGAAAAGCGCCCGCGTGCAGCTGTTGTGACACCTGCCATTCATCATCACATACAAATTCCCCCCCCTCCTCCCTGCCCCTCTCTCCTCCTCCTTCCTGTCCCTTTCCCCCCCCCCCCCCATTTCCTCTCCCCCTCCTACTCCTCCCTGCCCCTCTCCTTCTCCTTTGGGACATGGCTTCATAAAAGTGTTGCAGATCTCTTGAAACTGAATGTCCCAATCACCCCAGACGAACCCATTAATGCCATTCCTCCTTGGCTGGATATATCAGTTCCTATTAATTACTCTCCTGTTGGTAGTGAGCAAATGTTAAACACTGGTGTGATGAGATGTGTCACACTAGAAGGTAGGTAGTCGGCAGCTACCAAACAGGGAGGTACTACCGCCTGGGAAAATATTGGAAGCATAATGTGTTGTCTAATGGTAGACCCTGCTGCCATATGGCATCACAAAAATTGTGACCAGTCCCAGGTTGCTGATCTGACTTTCTGCCTCATTTACACACAATTGCAGGGTCTCAATTGTTTCTCTTACTATTGACAACACAACACATATATTGTTTCTCACTCTTGATCTTTTTTAATTTTTGTATTTCTTTATTATTATTATTATTATTATTATTATTATTATTTTGTTTTTATAAATATTATTATTAAATTTTCACTCCCCAGGCCCTGATGTGGGTCAGTGACCTGTGCCCGGGTTGGCTAATCCCCGTACAAAAAAAGAAAAAAACTATTAACAGACACATAGAGAGTATTAAATCAAGTAAATGTTATGCTTTTACTGATGGTTCTGTGCAAACAAACACAGGTAGAACAGGCTGTGCAATTGTAATATATAAAGAAAAGAGATGATAGTGTCAAACAAACAAAGGCTGAACAACTGGGTCAGCACAACACAAACTGAACTAACTGGAATCTACTTAACCACAGCCTACCTCAAAGGAAATGGAGGTGGGGTGATATTCTGTGACTCTCAAAGTGCTTTGAAATCAATGAACAGCCCGTCAGGTTATATGTATAAAGTTGTATATGATATTAAAAGGAATGTGATAACTGCCAATGAGAACAACTCTCGTATCGAATTTGTGTGGATTCCGTCCCATGTTGGAATTAAGTATCATGACCGTGCTGATAGACGGACCAATGAGGCATGTAAGAAAGAAAATGTTGACCGTGACCTTGGCCTGTCCAATGCTGTACTTAAAAACATTCAAGTCAGAATCATGAACTCTGATCTAGAAGAACTGAGAAATGCAGAGACCTGACAGTTGTAGCATTAGTGAATATGACAAATATGTGACGAGAGGTACCGGTATGGCCAGCATAAGGACAGAACCAGACAATGTGATTTAGTCGTGGCCAGAATTAGGCTAGGATACAGACACATCTGGCAAGTTAGTAACGCTGTACCCACACCGGAACACTCAGCATGTAAACTTTGTGATAAACCTTTAAAGCATACACTTGGACACTATATTATTGAATGTGACACTGTCAAAGACTTCATGCCACCTGGCTTATTGTATCATGGACTTTGTAATTACTACATTGAATCAGGGGTGCTTGAGGACATTCTTGCTGTTTATCCCAAATTTGCTAGCCCACACTGATTAGTCTTCAATTAGAATATGACGTCCAATGTATGTGAACTATTGTCTTGCATGGCAGTGAACAGTGACATCACCCACATGACTCTGGCCTATATATATTGCTAATGAATATGATGTATTTCTTTGTCTATGAACCTCTGTCCTGCATGACAGTGAGCAGTGATACCACCCTCAGTGTCAAGACCTGACTGAATTACTCAGAATAGGCAAACTGTACTCCAAGCTTTGTCAATAAATTTGTTAAACTAAAAAAAAATTCTCCTCCTCCTCCTCCTCCTCCTCCTCCTCCTCCTCCTCCCTCTCGCTCATCGCCAAGAAATGGAGGAAACTGCAGCGGGCCTATTGGTCCATATTGGGCAGTCCCATTATACCCAACCCCTATTGCTCATATATCCATCCAACCTGTGTTTGAAGCTATCCAGCATATTTGAGTTAATGATGATGTTTGGTAATTGTTCCACTCACCCACTACTCTATTTCCAAACCAATGTTTTTTTTTACAGAGATTAGCCCACCCGGGCACAGGTCGCTGACCCACGTCGGGTGCTGGGGGCGAAATTTTAATAATAATAACAATAATAATAATAAGTTCATAGTAAATAAACTTTATAATACAAAATACAAAATTAAAAATAAAATAATAGTGACAATAATAAAAATAATAATAAGAGAATCATAAAGAAATACAAAAATGAAAAAAAAGATCAAAAGTGAGAAACAATATATGTATATTGTGTTGTCAAACTAAGAGAAACATTTGAGACCCTGCAATTGTGTGTAAATGAGGCAGAAAGTCAGATCAGAAACCTGGAACTTGGTCACAATTTTCGTGATGCCATGTGGCAGCAGGGTCTACCATTAGACATCACATTATGCTTCCGATATCTTCCCAGGCGGTAGTACCTCCCTGTTAAGTAGCTGCCCATTACCTATCTCGCGCCTAAATCTATATTTGCCTAATTTAAAACCATTGTTACGAGTTCGCTCTTGGTAGGATAGTTTGAGTACCTTTGGAATGTCAAATTGCTTAGCCCTGACTTCCATTTATACACCTCCATCATATCGCCCCTCACTCTACGTCTCTCGACGGAGTGCAAATTAAGATGCTTTAACCTCTATCTTCAAAACCTCCAGTGGTGCGCCCCTCCGACCCCTGCCCCCCACCCCCCCATACGAAGATGGAACCTCCTCGTTAAAAACAATATCCATTTTTCTGTTTCTTTCTATACTTAAGTGAACTTAATATACAGTACGTTAAGCATTTCTTGAAGTGAACATTATCTTAATTGAGCATTTGGCTAAAGTAAACATTATTATGAAGTGAACATCTGCTCAAGTGAGTTTGTTGTTGTTGTTGAAAGAATAATCTTACATTAGTCACTGTAAAACCTGGAGGTAAGAGGACCACCTGTGTTGCATGACCTGGTACTATAGACTACTCTGTGTGTATTGGGGGGTGGGGGGAATGTGGAGTACCGGAGGAGAGATATCTCATGTGTGTGGCGGTGTAAGGTGTGTGTAGTGACTATACTGTGTGTGGAGGTGTAAGGTGTGTGTAGTGACTATACTGTGTGTGGAGGTGTAAGGTGTGTGTAGTGACTATACTGTGTGTGTGGCGGTGTAAGGTGTGTGTAGTGACTATACTGTGTGTGTGGCGGTGTAAGGTGTGTGTAGTGACTATACTGTGTGTGGCGGTGTAAGGTGTGTGTAGTGACTATACTGTGTGTGTGGAGGTGTAAGGTGTGTGTAGTGACTATACTGTGTGTGGAGGTGTAAGGTGTGTGTAGTGACTATACTGTGTGTGGAGGTGTAAGGTGTGTGTAGTGACTATACTGTGTGTGGAGGTGTAAGGTGTGTGTAGTGACTATACTGTGTGTGGAGGTGTAAGGTGTGTGTAGTGACTATACTGTGTGTGGAGGTGTAAGGTGTGTGTAGTGACTATACTGTGTGTGGAGGTGTAAGGTGTGTGTAGTGACTATACTGTGTGTGGAGGTGTAAGGTGTGTGTAGTGACTATACTGTGTGTGTGGAGGTGTAAGGTGTGTGTAGTGACTATACTGTGTGTGTGGAGGTGTAAGGTGTGTGTAGTGACTATACTGTGTGTGGAGGTGTAAGGTGTGTGTAGTGACTATACTGTGTGTGGAGGTGTAAGGTGTGTGTAGTGACTATACTGTGTGTGGAGGTGTAAGGTGTGTGTAGTGACTATACTGTGTGTGGAGGTGTAAGGTGTGTGTAGTGACTATACTGTGTGTGGAGGTGTAAGGTGTGTGTAGTGACTATACTGTGTGTGTGGCGGTGTAAGGTGTGTGTAGTGACTATACTGTGTGTGGAGGTGTAAGGTGTGTGTAGTGACTATACTGTGTGTGGAGGTGTAAGGTGTGTGTAGTGAAGCAGTAAGACAGGTACACTCTGAGTTACCTGCACGACCTGATAGTGGTAATAATAAATAAGTTATCGGCAGCAACTGTAGCATTATCTGAGTGTCTCGCCCGCCAGTTACAAGATAAAAGATTTATTGATCGTATAATGATTGGCTGAGTCTAATTCACTCCCCTCCCCTGGGTCGTCTGTGTCCTGGGGTGTGATGAAGTGAATGACATTATGTGACCTTGAAGAAGACAGAGATTAGTAAGTTCACAGATGATCTGTCGTATATCTGTCTGTCTCTACTAAGTGAGGAAGTCTGTATATTTTTTTTAATTGCAAAACGCACTTACACACTTGTTACACTCGCCCCACGCACCTGTAACACTCGGCCCAGACACCTGTAACACCTGGCCCAGACACCTGTAGCATTTGGCCCGCACACCTGTAACACCACAGTAGCTGCCGGCACAAATTGACTGCTATAATATTTCTCCTCAGGTGTTGGACGTGAGGCTGTGACGTCACGCCGGGATGGAGGCCTGCCCGCCGCCCATATTGGTCATCTCGACCAGCCAGGAGAAGCCTCCCACATCACCCTTCCACCCCTGTCCCCAGGGCAAGGCCACACCCCCCGTCACCTGGCGGCACTACAGGCACATAGGTACAGTACGTCGCTCTTTCATCACCCACTGAAGAACGCAGAGAGAGAGAGAGAGAGAGAGAGAGAGAGACTGTATTTATAATATTGGAATTAGTTAATCTTACCGCCACACCACCCCGTTAAGTACAGTACTGCGGTGTCCCTCAGGACTCATTTAGTTTAAAACTCGGGTTGAAACACGACGACCCTCTTCAAGGAAGGATGTTGTTTAATAATACCGGCGAAAGTGTTACGACGTCAGGTGAACTATGTATAATTATCAATAATTGGAACTTGGCCTCAATCCTCTGGCCAGGACTGTTGGCCTTACAAGGTGACAACAGTGTAGTGTGGCCACCTTACTCCTGCGTCAATCATTGTGCTTCCAAATAATTATGCCTCGCTTTTACCTCCACCTTATGAACCACTACTAGCGGGGAGACCTCAGGCTATGTGGTGTAGTGGTCAGCCTCGTTGCGAGGGAGTGGCCTCTGCTGTTCGATCTCCGGAGAGGATAAAACTGAGTAAGTTACGTTACACCATTTGCCTCTTGTCTTCCCAGCAATAATGGGAGACTTGTTCGCTCTTTCTATAGTGTTCCTTTAGAGTGGGACGGACATCCAGTACAAGGGTTTCTGTACCTCAGGGTGTGTGTGTTCTGTTGGCGACAGCTTCTACACCTTCAAAGGAATTCAAGCCAAAGTGGTCCTGGGGCCGGCCAGCCTCCGACTCAAGGGACAACCATTACCCGAGTCTCAGTGTACAGTAGTTTCGGCTAACCTTATATTCAGGTAAGTTGTGATAAACATGGAAAAATATCGGTGACTGGAATATCTTTCTGTTAATAAGTCGAAGAAATGTTCCATAATACCGAATAAGTGAAGTAAACTGTACTGCTGCCAGCAAATAAACGTATAGTATTAAAGTGGCCTACAACACCACCAGACGTTGTGACGGGACAGTCTCACTCACCCGTGTTGAAGACTGTTCGCGTTGGTTCAGTTTCAAATTTCCCTGTACAAATGGCCAATGAAAAACCGTTCACAGATTTTAGCCCGAGTAACTGAGCTGTTTTAAGACACACACACACACGGCGGGAATGTGGTTTACACTACTTAAACCAACTCACTCTAACCACATCAATCACTCACCGACTCCAAAAGTGGGATTCGAACCAGTGCCGCCAGCAAAAACAAGATAACCGCTCCTCCACCCTTCCTCTCAATAACTCGGCATCTAAGGGATTCTCAAGCAGACAATTTGCTGCGGGTGATACTTGTTATTTCTTTATCCTTGGTGGCGATTATTTATTTTTTATTGTTTCTATTTACTGGAGTGTTCTCTCTCTCTCTCTCTCTCTCTCTCTCTCTCGTACATCACAAGGTAAGTGAGAAAGAGAGAGAGAGGTTGAAGGCAGAGCGAGCCGTGACTCTCCCCTGATTTATTTGTGCTGGCGGCTGGTATACATACATTAGCTGTGTACAAAATAAACCGGTGTGATAGCTAACACGAGCCGGCCTGACCTATCTCAAGCTTTACCTAACCTGACCTCACGATTTTGAGTTTGGTTTGGTTAGGTTAGGTTTGGTTAGGTTAGGTTTGGTTAGGTTAGGTTTGGTTAGGTTAGGTTAGGTTAGGTTAGGTTTGGTTTGGTTAGGTTAGGTTTGGTTTGGTTTGGTTAGGTTAGGTTAGGTATAGATAGTTAACGCATGAAGGTATAAACAGTTGACGTATGACAGTATAGACAGTTGACGCATGAAAGTATAAACAGTTGACGTATGACAGTATAGACAGTTGACGCATGAAAGTATAGACAGTTGACGCATGAAAGTATAGACAGTTGACGCATGAAAGTATAGATAGTTGACGCATGAAAGTATAGACAGTTGACGCATGAAAGTATAGACAGTTAACGCATGAAAGTATAGACAGTTGACGCATGAAAGTATAGACAGTTGACGCATGAAAGTATAGATAGTTGACGCATGAAAGTATAGACAGTTGACGCATGGCAGCAAAAGACAGTCATAGGAAGGCAGTGAAAGTTGCCCTCATGTCCCTAATTGGTTGTTAGTGAGGCGTTGTTGAAATGTGGGGCGGAGAGATGGGAGGGGGGGGGGGCAAAGAAATAGAGAGACAGACAGACAGACAGTTAAGAAGAGAAAGAGACAGGCAGATAGACAGAGAGAGGAACAGACAGACAGACAGACAGACAGATAATGAGGGACAAACAGACAGACAGACAGACAGACAGTTCACTATACAGACACAGGGGGAAAAACAAACAAGAAATTCAACCAGTAAATATGTTGCAGACGGTTATGGTATTCTCCACGTTGAAGTATTGCAAGTTGCAGCAAAGAGGGTCGTGAATCTGCAATAAGTTGGGTTAGGTTAGGTTAGGTTGGGTTGGGTTGGGTTGGGTTGGGTTGGGTAGGGTTGGATTAGGTTAGGTTAGGTTAGGTTAGGTAGGGTTGGGTAGGGTTGGGTAGGGTTAGGTTAGGTTAGGTTGGGTTAGGTTAGGTTGGGTTGGGTTGGGTTGGGTTGGGTTGGGTTGAGTTAGGGTAGGTTATTAAGATTTTAAGTTACAGGTATTTTGGTATTTTCTTAATGGGACCTTGATTCATGCTCGTTTACCTTAATTGAAGTTAACTTAATTTGGTGAGGAGAGGAGTGAGGAGAGGAGTGAGGAGAGGAGAGTAGTAGAGGAGGGAGGAGACGAGAGTAGTAGTTGACAACAGTGGCGGTCAATAGCGACGTTAACTGCGCCACTTAATGAGAGAGTATAAGGAGGCCAAGCGGCTACCACTGAGGGTGTGACCGCTGACGTCATCCATTCATTAACCCACAAACATGGCCACGCAACCCACCCATCCATCCACTCACCCACTCAAACAGCCAGCTATCTCACTCAACTCCAACCCCCTCCCCCCTCCCTCTCACCCAGACGTCCAGCAACACAGCCCCCACTAGACACCCACCCACCAAGACAGCCCCCACCCAGACAGCCCCGGTCCCTGGTCACAAATGGCTTAGTACTGCAACTCTTTAGTCTCCCCAGCTATCTGTCTTGTGTTGGGGCGCCCTTTTTTCCCCCTCTCACCCCTCCCCTTCACCCATTATCTCCCCCCAGCCCCCTTCACCCCTCACCCCCTTTACTCCTGTTTGTATGTATGTGAACATGTACGGACACAGAAGGAAAGGGTGGGGGGGGGGGGGGTGAGGGAGATTGACAAAAGGATCTTTGGTCAGTAGAACATTCCTGCCTCGCCCCCAAGTGATGCAACGAATCTGGTCGAGCATCACACACACACACACACACACACACACACACACGATAAAAGCTGGGTTATATGTACTTACCCCCCCCCCCCCCCGCCTTCGACATTATGTACGGTTGAGGACTTTTCCGACTGGTTACACCTGACTGGGAGATGGGACCCGCTCAGTGTACCTGCTGGTCGTCATTTAACAGTTTCAGTATTTTTTTTTAATAACTTCTCATCTCCGTCCGTTGTTTAGACATATTATGGATATATATTAACCTTAATTTATATATATTACTGTATCGTTATTATCACCGAGCTACGCGACTCTATTAATGATTGGAGAGTTTTATACCGAGGCTCTCAATCTGGTAGTGGTTGGAGGGGCAAACACTGGTGACTCTATGGGTGATTCTGGGATAAGTCTCTGGCGGCCTCACTCTATCTGATACCTCCTGTTGGTCTCTTGATTGCTGTCGGGATGGTGTCAGCTTATTGTGTCAGAATGTTGTCTCAGGGTGTTGTCAAAGCTAACACCAGTACAACATTTCAACTACAACCTCACCACCATCTGTACAACAACACCACCACCTGTACAACCACACCACCACCTACCTGTACCTCACCACCACCTGTACAACAACACCACCACCTACCTGTACCTCACCACCACCTGTACAACCACACCACCACCTACCTGTACCTCACCACCACCTGTACAACCACACCACCACCTACCTGTACCTCACCACCACCTGTACAACCGCACCACCACCTACCTGTACCTCACCACCATCTGTCCAACCTCACCACCTCCTACCAGTATCTCACCACCACCTGTACAACCACACCACCACCTACCTGTACCTCACCACCACCTGTACAACCACACCACCACCTACCTGTACCTCACCACCACCTGTACAACCACACCACCACCTACCTGTACCTCACCACCATCTGTCCAACCGCACCACCTCCTACCAGTATCTCACCACCATCTGTACAACCTCACCACCACCTGTACAACCACACCACCACCTACCTGTACCTCACCACCACCTGTACAACCTCACCACCACCTGTGCAACCACACCACCACCTACCTGTACCTCACCACCACCTACCTGTACCTCACCACCACCTGTACCTCACCACCACCTGTACAACCACACCACCACCTACCTGTACCTCACCACCTACCTGTACCTCACCACCACCTGTACAACCTCACCACCACCTGTACAACAACACCACCACCTGTACAACCACACCACCACCTACCTGTACCTCACCACCACCTGTACCTCACCACCACCTGTACAACCTCACCACCACCTGTACAACCATACCACCACCTGTACAACAACACCACCACCTGTACAACCGCACCACCACCTACCTGTACCTCACCACCACCTGTACAACCACACCACCACCTGTACCACACCACCACCTGTACAACCTCACCACCACCTACCTGTACCTCACCACCACCTGTACCTCACCACCACCTGTACAACCACACCACCACCTACCTGTACCTCACCACCACCTGTGCAACCACACCACCACCTACCTGTACCTCACAACCACCTGTACAACCTCACCACCACCTGTACAACCACACCACCACCTTCCTGTACCTCACCACCACCTGTACAACCTCACCACCACCTGTACAACAACACCACCACCTGTACAACCTCACCACCACCTACCTGTACCTCACCACCACCTGTACAACCTCACCACCACCTGTACAACCACACCACCACCTGTACAACAACACCACCACCTGTACAACCGCACCACCACCTACCTGTACCTCACCACCACCTGTACAACCTCACCACCACCTGTACAACCTCACCACCACCTGTACAACCTCACCACCACCTGTACCTCACCACCACCTGTACAACCTCACCACCACCTGTACCTCACCACCACCTGTACCTCACCACCACCTGTGCAACCTCACCACCACCTGTACAACCTCACCACCACCTGTACCTCACCACCACCTGTACAACCTCACCACCATCTGTACAACCACACCACCACCTGTACAACCTCACCACCACCTGTACAAGCTCACCACCACCTGTACAACCACACCACCACCTACCCGTACCTCACCACCACCTGTACAACCACACCACCACCTGTACAAGCTCACCACCACCTGTACAACCACACCACCATCTGTACAACCTCACCACCACCTGTACAACCTCACCACCACCTGTACAACCTCACCACCATCTGTACAACCTCACCACCACCTGTACCTCACCACCACCTGTACAACCACACCACCACCTACCCGTACCTCACCACCACCTGTACAACCTCACCACCACCTGTACAACCTCACCACCACCTGTACAAACTCACCACCACCTGTACAACCACACCACCACCTACCTGTACCTCACCACCATCTGTACAACCACACAACCACCTGTACCACACCACCACCTGTACCTCACCACCACCTGTACAACCTCACCACCACCTGTACAACCTCACCACCACCTGTACCTCACCACCACCTGTACAACCTCACCACCATCTGTACAACCACACCACCACCTGTACAACCTCACCACCACCTGTACAAGCTCACCACCACCTGTACAACCACACCACCACCTACCCGTACCTCACCACCACCTGTACAACCACACCACCACCTGTACAAGCTCACCACCATCTGTACAACCTCACCACCACCTGTACAACCTCACCACCACCTGTACAACCTCACCACCACCTGTACAAGCTCACCACCACCTGTACAACCACACCACCATCTGTACAACCTCACCACCACCTGTACAACCACACCACCACCTGTACCTCACCACCACCTGTACAACCTCACCACCGCCTGTACAACCTCACCACCACCTGTACCTCACCACCACCTGTACAACCACACCACCACCTGTACAACCTCACCACCACCTGTACAACCACACCACCACCTTCCTGTACCTCACCAGCACAACCTCACCACCACCTGTACCTCACCACCACCTGTACAACCTCACCACCACCTGTACAACCTCACCACCACCTGTACAACCTCACCACCACCTGTACCTCACCACCACCTGTACAACCACACCACCACCTACCCGTACCTCACCACCACCTGTACAACCTCACCACCACCTGTACAACCTCACCACCACCTGTACAACCTCACCACCACCTGTACAACCACACCACCACCTACCTGTACCTCACCACCATCTGTACAACCACACAACCACCTGTACCACACCACCACCTGTACCTCACCACCACCTGTACAACCTCACCACCATCTGTACAACCTCACCACCACCTGTACAACCTCACCACCACCTGTACAACCTCACCACCACCTGTACAACCACACCACCACCTACCTGTACCTCACCACCATCTGTACAACCACACAACCACCTGTACCACACCACCACCTGTACCTCACCACCACCTGTACAACCTCACCACCACCTGTACAACCTCACCACCACCTGTCGATGAGTCACTTGGTTGACAGATGACAAAACTGCACCACCTGACTGCTGAGGGTTAAGATCCTGGTGGCTCTCTGGCTTATTTCAATGGGTAGAAGAATGTGGTTAACCTGAACTGAGTGTTAGGGTAGAGGTGGTGGTTGTGGTAGAGGTGGTGGTGGTGATGGTAGAGGTGGTAGTGGTGGTTGTGGGTTGTGGTAGAGGTGGTAGTGGTGGTTGTGGGTTGTGGTAGAGGTGGTAGTGGTGGTTGTGGGTTGTGGTAGAGGTGGTTGTGGTAGAGGTGGTGGTGGTTGTGGTAGAGGTGGTGGTGGTGATGGTTGAGTCGGTTGTGGTAGAGGTGGTGGTGGTTGGTATAGGTGGTTGTGGTAGAGGTGGTAGTGGTGGTTGTGGGTTGTGGTAGAGGTGGTAGTGGCGGTTGTGGGTTGTGGTAGAGATGGTAGTGGTGGTTGTGGGTTGTGGTAGAGGTGGTTGTGGTAGAGGTGGTAGTGGTGGTTGTGGGTTGTGGTAGAGGTGGTTGTGGTAGATATGTTCCTTTTTAGTGGTCCTTTGGGGATAATTTGAACGCGCGTAAGTGTGTTTGTGTGTTTGTAGTGGTTGGTGGTGCCTTCATGTACACTTGTGAGTGCTTCTGTGTGTGGTTTGTGTTCTTGTACATAAATGCATCTATGTAAATTTCTGTTTTAGCATACGTGCAGGGACAACACACACACACACACATACACCATCCCCGACACCGGCTCCTACTACCACCTGAGATCCCTTGTCCGAGAATTGCTGTTCGACACCACAACCGCATCCAGCCCATACGAGCACGAACTGATCGCTATAAGAACAGCCCAGTCCCAACCATTGTAAAAATTATCAATAACTTGTAATAAATCAGTGTATTCACTCCCAGTAAACACTGCTCCTTACACTGTCACTATGTTGAAATGAACTGTAGTTTGAGCTTTTCCCCATCTAGTTATTATATGTCTTATTTGTGTCACTTATGTTACTTGTATATTATTTGTAATTCGTAACCCATTCCCCAAATATGTAACTGTATATTTTCAGCCTTCTGGCTGCCAAGCTCTTTCAATAAACCGTTAATTATTATTATTATTATTACACACACACACACACACACACACACACACAACCATCACTGACTCATTTGTGTTCATAAGTTCATTTATAAAAAAACACCAAAAGTTTTATCTTATGAAAGTCAAGATGGTTTAGTGGTCTGTTAAAACATGTGGGTGTGTGTGCGTGTATGTGTGCATCCTTGTAATGCATATGTACGTCTGTTTATTACACACACAGTATATAATTTGTTCCCTTACCAAGCAGCCAAGTGTTTCATCTCCTGAAACTCAAGACGTTAGGGCTGGAGGTACAATAATGGGGGGGGGGAGGGGGGGGATGAGTCAGATACATGTGTGTGTGTCGGAGGCTCACGTAGTCATCATCTGCCGCCTCTTACCCCGCCCACTCCTGATACTTTGTTTACAAACACAACAACGTGGTGGCGGCCATGGACGGGGTGGAGAAGCATACACGGAGTCTGGGGTCACACACACACACACTCTCTCTCTCCCCTCACAATCACATGATAAGCAAAATGATATGATCGTGTTAGTCAAATAAAATCGGTGATAATACGCAATTGATTTACGGATTACAGTTTCTGTCAATAAAACCGATGTTAGTTTGTTCGCGTTGGTTCAGGTTATCATGTTTGACCACCAGGATGATGTTAGGTAATGGTGTGTTGTAAACAACTCCATATTTCTCTTCTAGGGTTAAGCAGAGTTGCAAGTTCTGAGTGATTCAAGTATCAGTCCTTCATTGGTATGTTGTGTGTGATAATTAACTCCGGGTTATACGTCACTGTCAGGTCACTGTTGTTTCATGACCAATTTTAAGTGAACTTGAATGAGCAGATTAGTAACAAGACTCTGATACTAACACTGATTAATGAACCATTGGGATCCGCGTCTCTCTTGGGGTATAAGTCTTTAAGTCTTGTGGTCTATAATGCTCAGTCGGGGGACGTGCATGGAGATTGATTTTGATTTTGATTTTGCCGCTTGCAGCGGCTACTTTATTGTGCACCCCACACTCATCCTGTGAGCGGTAGCGCAAAAGGATTACAGAGTAGGGTTTACAAAGGGTCATAATAATTAACCCCCGTTGTCAGGATATTATGGCACTGAAAGTTACACAGTATTTCATTTACATTATTTGTTTAGTTCTATACATAAAGGGTAACTTATTCACAAATGCGTGAGAACAGGCGTGTGAGGCAGTATGTCTGGCCTCACACTTTGTTATTCACATTTACGTGGGAGGTATTCAAGCACATGGAGGAGAAGCTGCTGTGTGTGTGTGTGTGTGTGTGTGTGTGTGTGTGTGCGTGTATTGTCGGTATTTTGCTGTGTATCTCTGTATAGCTCGAACACAGAGGTAGGTGTGGTGGGTGTGAGTGGGCAGGTGTGGAGTGTATACAACTATACATCATGTGTGGGCAGCTGGTCTGTGTGGAGGGTCATGCCGGTACTTCAGGGTAGGAGTTCCATGCCCAAAACTTCCTTACCAAGAAGGATGGAGTGGTATTGCCGGCATGGTAGCCCTGGAAAGAATGGCCGGGGTCTTTGTCTTGACCAGGGGCGTGTGTGTTGATTTCCTCAGGGAGTAGTGAAGTAAGAGGGCACGTGGAAGTCGTACATATATTGCCAAGCTCCCGGTCTGTTAAAGTAGGTTGGCGACGGGAAAGGCATCCAGCCGTAAAGCTTGCATGCAAATTTCCCTTGTGGCGTCAGATAATCACAGCTGGCCTATACAAGCTGAGGAATGTCTGTAATACTCTGACGACGATGGCGACGATGGCGACGATGGCGTCGATGGCGACGAGGCCTGATGGGTGTTCTTGGCTGATCACCAACACTATTTCAGCCTCCCATCGACACCACCTTATCAGTCCTTTTAATCCTTCTACCACAACCTCGACATCCTCCTTAATACTTCTACCCCAAGTCACCCTTCAATACCTCTACCCCAAGTCACCCTTCAATACCTCTACCCCAAGTCACCCTTCAATACCTCTACCTTAAGTCACCCTTCAATACCACTACCCCAAGTCACCCTTCAATACCACTACCTCAAGTCACCCTTCAATACCACTATCTCAAGTCACCGTTCAATACCACTATCTCAAGTCACCCTTCAATAACAGTATCTCAAGTCACCCTTCAGTACCACCCCCTTTAACTAACCGAGGACCCAACAGTACCCCCCTCCCACTACCTCCTTCAACGATGAAACAAATATCTAATTTTTGCCCTCGCTCCTCAACATAGTAGGATGCTAAATTTATCATTAGGTTCCCACGAGGGCAGAGGAGGGAGGCGTCGAGATAGATGAATCAGTATCCTTCTTTCTCTCCCTCTTGAGGAGATGCTCACTGATCCTGGCGGCCCAGACACTAAAGGGCATCTCTTGTGCCGCCCCATCACACACACTCGATCACTCACTCCCTATCACCATTATCTTCCCTCTTTGTAGCGCTGAGAAGTGTCCGGGGATGAAGGAGCTTTGCATAGGTCAGGGTGTTCGGTCCTCCTGACGTTGCCCTGAGGTTTAGGTATGTTCTAGGTTTATATGATCGGTGTAGTTGATCTTGGCTCACATAGCGCATGCCTTTCCTCCCCCTCCTCCTTGACCTCTCCTCCACACCGTGTATCACTTAGTAAGGTAGTGTGTGTGTGTGGGGGGGGGGGGGGGGGGTCTACGAAGGGTGGAGATGCTGCTTCGTGTGTTGCATGAGTTTCCTCCATACTAACTCAGGTCGTGTGTGTAATAATAATAATAATAATAATAATAATAATAATAATAATAATAATAATAATAATAATAATAATAATAATAGTAATAATTAACGGTTTATTGAAAGAGCTGTGTGTGTGTGTGTGTGCACTGAGAGCTCCTACAATGTGTCGCGTGATGACAGAGAAAACATCATGAGTTCCAGTGAATGAAGTTACGAAGGGATGGATGGTCCTTAAAGGTAACCCACAGTAGTATAAGTGTGCTTCAAGTCTTCTCCTGCGTTTAGTAAGAGGATACACACGGGCGATCTGTGAATGGTTAGGACGATGGCTAACTCGTGGTGTTCCTGACCCTCTTCTTCAGACTGTGGACGGCGTGGACTGTGCGTGGCTGAAGAGGGTGTTGAGAATGATCACTGCATTTCTCTTTACTTCTTGTATGTCTGAATGATAATACGTAGATGATAACTACAATGTTGAGAATGGGTGAGAGATATATCTTGTGTGTGCTTGTGTGTGTGTCCTTAGTGATTTACTGTGGTTGCTGCTGTAAGATGATGGTTAATCCTGTCTCGGTTATCTCTTTAATAATGTAAATAACTTAACACTCTCACGGGGTTGGTTGTATACACGCGGAAACATGTTTTACTTAGTGTGAGGTCAGGCATTGAGTTTCCTTCATTATTCACGTCATTAATGTCTCCCAACTTAACTCTAAATCAGTAATGTAAAGCTTGAATATACGAGTGTCATTATATGTCATTACTGTAGTGTGTATGTGTTAGTGGTTCTTAGTGAGTACGAACGCTGTATTTGGCCCTAGAGCTCCCCAGTTTCTCAGTCAGTAAGGTATAGTCACTTGTGTGTCTGGTGGCCGTGTGGCTGGTGGACGTGTGGTTGGTGGACGTGTGGTTGGTGGACGTGTGGCTGGTAGACGTGTGGCTGGTGGACGTGTGGCAGGTGGACGTGTGGCAGGTGGACGTGTGGTTGGTGGACGTGTGGCTGGTGGACGTGTGGCAGGTGGACGTGTGGCTGGTAGACGTGGTTGGTGGACGTGTGACTGGTGGACGTATCTAGTGTGAACATCTGTCATTGAACCTTTGATATTGACACCGATGACGTCACAGCTACAGCTCATCAACAGTGTGTTGCGTCGTACAACACTCGCCCGGGTCAACACGTGTGAAGGGGAGGATAACTCTAAGGTGTTGCAGGAGAGATGTAACACAATTTGGAGACTATTTTGACCACTTTATTGTTGTCAAGTGTAGGCCGCCCACATAGGTTTTACACCAATACAGACCCTGTACTGTGGGGCCTAAGGGGCGCCCTATGTTGCTTCCGGTAAGATAAGGTGAACTGCTTACGAAGTCACTCAAGAACTAAAACAATTCATAAAAAAATAAGAATTAGAGACATCAGTAGTGTAGTGAGAAAGATAGTGAGTTAGAAATGGATCTAATTAAGCTGACCAGGTAAATCCTCGCCTGCTTATGACTGTCAGTGTAGCTGCATGTGGTGGTGACGCAGGGAGATGCCGTCATCACCAACGTCACTGATGTTTTACCTGGAAACAGACGATCACGACAGACGGATCCAGGTCTTTGTTGGGTTCAGCGCGGAGCATCACTTACTGTAGCTCCCGTGACAACTGTGTGTGTGTTGCAAAGGATGATGGATGCTTAGGTTCTGACACAGGTTAGGTTAGGTTAAGTTAGGTCAGTTCAGGTCAAATTAGAATAGGTCATATCGGCAGTAAGTAGAGCCAGCACCTGCCAATACGTTACTGGCTCATTACCCTTCTCGATCACTCAGAAGGCTATATTCATCTATGGTGCCGTATAAAGCACATTACGTCATACATCAGCGTGAGGGAGGGAGTCAGAGGAGGCGGATTACTCCACGTTAGGTAACCACAACGACCACCAGGAAAATGCTGCTGAGGAATTAGAAGCGAGAGAGAGAGAGAGATGCTTCTAAGTTGTAACAAATTTTACTGTGTCCCTGTATTTAATGTAACATTTTATGTAACAAATTACTCTTTTATTGTCTCTTCAATGCTTTATATTTATTTATTTACTTATTCTTACTTCTTTCACTTATTTTTACACCTTTCTTTTACTTATTCCTGTTATTCTTTCTCGTTATACTCGTGAGAGGTGGAGAGGGTGAGGGAGGTAAGTGTTTCTGGTTGCGGCCGGCTGGTGATATAGACTTACAGTTGGCCCTCCTACACACACCAGCCAGGGGAACTAAGATACAATACTTCACAGAGGGGAAATATAAGACAGTTAGTGTATATAGGACTCACCGTATTACTGCACAATACCAAAGACATGCATGACAATGTTTTAGTCAACACAAGGGAATTGAGAACTAATCATAATGGTTCTTCATTTATTAACGACGTTGCTCAAATTGAACAGTTACACTTGGGAAATAATAACCTATCTTCCGCGCTAGCCACCCAAGGGTCATATGAATCACAACACATTTCGTGAAACGGATAGACCTAATAGGCACTCGCATTATAGCCCGCCAGGTGGGATGACACTTACACGTCCACACTTCACTCTCTCCAAAAACAGACTCCGCTTTTCAAACTACGTCAGCCAACAAAGGACGCCACAACTTTCATGACGTCAAGCCTCATAGGCTTTCTCATTGGTCGAAGACAGGCCTACGGCCTTCATACTATTGGCTCGAAATTGGCGGGAACTCCCAGGCGGCGGGAAACTCATGACATTGTTGCAAAGCACACAAATGAAATAGAAAGATTGAATGTGTGTGTGTGTGTGTGTGTGTGTGTGTGTGTTTTCAAGATAAAATTATCTACCCTCACCTTAGAATCGAGATTTATCACACGGCAGAATTTAATCGTTAAGTGTACATTGTACACTTAACGATTAAATTCTGCCGTGTGATAAATCTCGATTCTAAGGTGAGGGTAGATAATTTTATCTTGAACTCCTAACACACACACACACACACATACACACACACACACACACACACACACACACACACACATACATACATTCAATCTTTCTATTTCATTTGTGTGCTTTGTGTACATGGAGAGGAGAGAGAGAGAGAGAAGGGGGGGGGGGGGGTTATAAAAGCTGACCTCAGACCCACACGATTTATCATAACAGCAAGAAATTTATGGGAGCTATTTTCACTCTCTTCCCTCAAGCCAAACAAACATAAGGAAGTGAGTGTAAATCTGAGTGTAGATAATGAGGGTGGAGATCAGATCACAGAGATACATCGTAATGAGAGTGATAAATTGTTGGACACACACACAGGATGTTGCTTTGAAGTGCTGTTTATAATTTACACACACACACACACACACACACGGGAAAGAGGTGCCAAGAGGAGCGGATCTGTATAAGTTAGGAGAATGGGGAGGATTGACTGTGTACTTAGGCCTGCATACCCAACATAACCTGTGAGGCCATGCTGACTAAACATGTGTATAATGTTTTAATTTGTCTGTGTATGGATGGTTTATGTGTACCTACGTGTGTTTGTTTGTGAAGGCATTTGGAGTCACGGGAATCAACTGGTAATAACTACAGAGTCATGACCTCTATCACCCAACCAGCCAATTAACAGCTGACAACTGCTGACCAATCATAATAAGTCCTGCTGCAACTCCTGACTACATGCTGACCAATCACAAGTCCTACTACAACTCTCGACTACATGCTGACCAATCACAAGTCCTACTACAACTCTCGACTACATGCTGACCAATCACAAGTCCTGCTTCAACTCTCGACAACATGCTGACCAATCACAAGTCCTACTACAACTCTCGACTACATGCTGACCAATCACATGTCCTGCTTCAATTCTCGACAACATGCTGACCAATCACAAGTCCTACTACACCTCTCGACTACATGCTGACCAATCACAAGTCCTGCTACAACTCTTTCCTCCAATGATTAAAGGTGTGAATAGATCTACACAACATATCGGACTACCTCTGTTAACATGTCAGTATTTATCAAGAGGTGGGTGCCAACCATGCTGATGTGTGTTTAATGTTTAATTGCAAAGCTTGTAAGTTTGGACCAATCAAGACTGCATGTTGACAGTGACGAGAAGGACATATACTGCTGGGTAGACACGCGTCCAGGCTGGGGTCTTGGTTGTGCTTTATAATGTGTCCCTGTAAGCATTAACTGTGCTTGCTAGCATGGTGTGTACATGCAAATATAGTGTGCATGCATATCCAAACTTTGTACGTTTGTGTGTTGTTACGCCGTCTCTTAATTTACCTTAATATCCAGGTTCTAGGCGTAACCAAACAAAAAAAGTGAATTAAATCAAAAGAGGAT
The DNA here is from genome assembly GCA_958450375.1 of Homarus gammarus. Lineage (NCBI taxonomy): Eukaryota > Metazoa > Arthropoda > Malacostraca > Decapoda > Nephropidae > Homarus > Homarus gammarus. Next base: position 236,950 of record CAUDMG010000519.1, read on the forward strand.
AAAAATAAATAACGTAAACCTTTAAGAATTTAATTAAATGAAATACTAACACAATAAAGAGCCTCGTGGGCTGTCACAACAAATTGATTCACTATCGAAACCTTTAAGACACAAAGATACTAAAACATCGGAACATCAAAAGAACTGCTTAAACATATAGAATAAAAATAAAGCACTGGATTACGTTAACTGTACATAAACATATAAAATAACTTACACTGAAATTAACTATCGTGAAACAACACTGAATTACTTAAATGTAACTAAGCAAGCACTGATGGACACATAAGAGACATGAATAGGTACTCACATAGATATACCACATTGGTGGTGACAGGAACAACACAGAAATAAAATAAAGTATAAGTAACAGGTGACGGGTGTCACTCAAAAGAGCGTGGACTGAATGACAGGAGGACTGGCCTGAACTCCGTCTGCTGGTGGGTACTATATATAAGGTCGGCTCCTGCCAGTGCGACACGCACACAACAACATTGAAGCATGTTATAAAAAATAATAGAAAAAATACGACACGGTCGTAACAGTGTGTCTGTTATCCTGACATGGGTGTGTGTGTGTGTGTGTGTGTGTGTGTTATCCTGACATGGGTGTGTGTGTGTGTGTGTTATCCTGACATGGGTGTGTGTGTGTGTGTGTTATCCTGACATGGGTGTGTATGTGTGTGTGTTATCCTGACATGGGTGTGTGTGTGTGTGTGTTATCCTGACATGGGTGTGTGTGTGTGTGTGTGTTATCCTGACATGGGTGTGTATGTGTGTGTGTTATCCTGACATGGGTGTGTGTGTGTGTGTGTTATCCTGACATGGGTGTGTGTGTGTGTGTGTGTGTGTATGTGTGTGTGTTATCCTGACATGGGTGTGTGTGTGTGTGTGTTATCCTGACATGGGTGTGTATGTGTGTGTGTGTGTGTTATCCTGACATGGGTGTGTGTGTGTGTGTGTGTTATCCTGACATGGGTGTGTATGTGTGTGTGTGTGTGTTATCCTGACATGGGTGTGTATGTGTGTGTGTGTGTTATCCTGACATGGGTGTGTGTGTGTGTGTGTTATCCTGACATGGGTGTGTGTGTGTGTGTGTGTGTATGTGTGTGTGTTATCCTGACATGGGTGTGCATGTGTGTGTGTTATCCTGACATGGGTGTGTGTGTGTGTGTGTTATCCTGACATGGGTGTGTGTGTGTGTGTGTGTGTTATCCTGACATGGGTGTGTGTGTGTGTGTGTTATCCTGACATGGGTGTGTATGTGTGTGTGTGTGTTATCCTGACATGGGTGTGTGTGTGTGTGTGTGTTATCCTGACATGGGTGTGTATGTGTGTGTGTGTTATCCTGACATGGGTGTGTATGTGTGTGTGTGTGTTATCCTGACATGGGTGTGTGTGTGTGTGTGTTATCCTGACATGGGTGTGTGTGTGTGTTATCCTGACATGGGTGTGTGTGTGTGTGTATTATCCTGACATGGGTGTGTATGTGTGTGTGTTATCCTGACATGGGTGTGTGTGTGTGTGTGTGTGTGTATGTGTGTGTGTTATCCTGACATGGGTGTGTGTGTGTGTGTGTTATCATGACATGGGTGTGTATATGTGTGTGTGTGTGTTATCCTGACATGGGTGTGTGTGTGTGTGTGTTATCCTGACATGGGTGTGTGTGTGTGTGTGTTATCCTGACATGGGTGTGTATGTGTGTGTGTGTGTTATCCTGACATGGGTGTGTGTGTGTGTGTGTTATCCTGACATGGGTGTGTGTGTGTGTGTGTGTGTGTGTTATCCTGACATGGCTCTGCTCTCATAATAGAAAAACTTGTTCTGTCTTAAGTAACTGACGTATTTAACAAATATACGTAACATAATAAAATTTTACCTACTGGCGAAAGACGACGTTAAGGAGCGGACAGTCCACCAGAGACCCCCCCCCCCCTCCTCCTCCAAGCTACAGAGGCGGCTGAGGGTTGAAACACTCACACCGATTGTTCCTCTGAATGTTTAAGAGCGGCAGCGACGACGCGTCTCAAGAACGCGAAGACAGACGCGCTGAAGCTGACAACATAGACAAACAAACGCTGCATATTAAACACCTCCCCAGCACAACCCAACTACGGAGGGGGAGATAACAACAGACCTGCCCTTCACTTGCAAGACTCTCATCACCCCCCCCCCTCTTCAGTGTGGGATTTACACCCTTAGTGAAGTTTAATAATAGCTGGGGAGAGAGTGGGAGCAAGGCACGGTGATTATGCCAGAGAACTGTGTAAATAAACCAGAGGAGGAAGGCTATAGGTGGCTGGGGCGTCAGTACCAGGCCTTTACCACAAGAATGTGCCCGCCTCACCCAGCCACCATAACCGAGGCATTGTTCCTTGCTATCGCTCTGACGTGAAGCCAGTGTCGGATACAGCTCCACCAACAACACCTCTCGTCCTGGGTTAGTTTAGTTTAACAAATTTATTGACAAAGCTTGGAGTACAGTTAGGTCTTGACAATGAGGGTGGTATCACTGCTCACTGCCACGCAGGACAGAGGTTCATACACAAAGAAATGCATCATATTCATTAGCAGTATATATAGGCCAGAGTCATGTGGGTGATGTCACTGTTCACTGTCATGCAGGACAGAGGTTCATATACGTTGGACGTCATATTCTAATTGAGGACTAATCAGTGTGGGCTAGCAAATTTGGGATAAACAGAAAGAATGTCCTCAAGCACCCCCGATTCAATGTGGTAATTACAAAGACCATGATACAATAAGCCAGGTGGCCTGAAGTCTTTGGCAGTGTCACATTCAATAATACAGTGTTCAAGTGTATGCTTTAAAGGTTTATCACAAAGTTTACATGCTGAGTGCTCCGGTGTGGGTACAGCGTCACTAACTTGCCAGATGTGTCTGTATCCTAGCCTAATTCTGGCCACGACTACATCACATTGTCTGGTTCTGTCCTTATGCTGGCCATACCGGTACCTCTCGTCACAAAATTTGTCATATTTACTAATGCTACAACTGCCAGGTCTCTCTGCATTTCTCAGTTCTTCTAGATCAGAGTTCATGATTCTGACTTGAATGTTTTTAAGTACGGTCAACATTTTCTTTCTTACATGCCTCATTGGCCAGTCTATCAGCACTGTCATGATACCTAATTCCAAAATGGGACGGAATCCACACAAATTCGATACGAGAGTTGTTCTCATTGGCAGTCATCACATTTCTTTTAATATTACATACAACTTTAGACATAGAACCTGACGGACTGTTCATTGATTTCAAAGCACTTTTAGAGTTACAGAATATCACCCCATGTGGGTGTTGTGCTGGCCCAGTTGTTCAGCCTTTGCTTCTTACAATTGCACAGCCTGTTCTACCTGTGTTTGTCTGCACAAAACCATCAGTAAAAGCATAACATTCACTTGATTTAATGCTCTCTATGTGTCTGTTAATAGTTTCTAGTGTATCATAGCAGAGCAGCTGTTTTCTTCTGGCGCGCGCACACACAGACACACACACACGTCGTAAAGAAGCGGAATAATTGGAGGGATTAACAGTGACAGATGAAGACTATGACAACAGGTAGGAATGTCCTCACCTGCTGCCTCTTATCACACACCTTGATCCCATGAATTAACTGATACCTTACGTAGAGAAACTGAAAGTAGTTCTGGTAATGTTTGTTGGTTGGAGGTGAGACGGAGGAACAGTTCGTTAGTTAGTTATTATGTAATTGGGTTTTTAAATTAACTCATGATTGCTGCGGTGGTGAAATTGGTAAAAGGTGTTGCAGGAGTTGACTAATCGGGTGTTACCTGCTAGTTAAGAGTAATCAAGAGGAGATTTTCACGGAAGGTTAATGATAGTCTCTTGAATAAAGTGCTGTGGTAATGAGCGGAAAATGATATTTACAAGAGTTATTAACTAAGACGATGTTGATAATAAGATGATGGTCGGTGGTAAACTATTCTGCAAGAGTTTATTAATAAGGTGTTGCCCAAGTTGTTGCCCTGTGCTGGAGGCTGATGTAATTCTCCTCCTTGACGCGGCAGGTGGAGGGCGAGGTCGATGATTGGTGGTTGGCCGCTCTGAGGGTGTGTGTTCCCAGGGCCTCTCAGCAGTGCAAGTGACCCTCACCTGTTGGTACACACTCCTGCGGCTGTCACTGTGCTGGCGTCTTGAGATAACATTAACTTATCGAAGGGAATTAATTATATTGTATGCATGCTGGTGCCAGGGGGGGGGGGGGGGGGAGGGGAGGGGGGCTGACGCGTGGAGGAATTCAGTATGCTGTGTTGGAGAGGAGGAAAGTGACGGGTGACTGGACCTGTCTCTTGAAGCAACTCATTAAGGTGAATTGACAGTCGAGGTACAGGGTTGGCTGGGGTGACCAGGCTACATCGGTCCTTCATGTAGCACCATCAGTTATTCTCACTATGACTGATCTGGTGTGCAGTTCCCCCCTCCCCACACACACATCCCCCCACACACCTCCCCCCACACACACACATCATCATCATTAACGTTGCTCCTAATCGTTGCATATTCTCTTAATCCTCTCTGGTGTTCTCTGTGTTAACCCGTTGACACACCTTCCCTCGCGTACATGTCGGGACTCTTCAACTTTCTTTGGTTACAGCGGGACAGCTCTTGCGTGGTAAGGGAAGTGAATAAACTTTACGACTATCAGATAAAAAAAAACAAATTAGTTACACTCAATCCTGCCCTGGTTGTGTGGGGGGAAAGTGTGTCCTGAGATGGTTGCTATTTAGATGACAAACAAACTTGTAGATGCCAAGTAGGTGCCATTGTGCCTCAGTTCTCCCACCAACAACTTAGGACCAGGATGATAGCTAATACATTGATGTATTTTTTACTCATTGGTTAGCCAGTGCGGTTTAGCGAGGGTCCGGTCTTCCTGAGCTACTCTACCTTGACACTGGGTAACTTAGGGTGTGGTTGTTGTGTTGGCCACAGCAGTTTTTATACACAATCCTCGCCCTGTTGACCCTGGGACCACCCATCCTCACAAAGACATAATTTTTATTATTTAACTTAACTCGTTCCTCCTCGTCTCACCTTACACACCTGTGATAACTAAGGACTTGATGATTATCTTCCTTCACCATCTGCCGCGGTAGAGTTTCCCCTGCGGCAGATGGTGACTGTCTTGTGAGTGTTCTGCTGTTCAACTTATATTTTTTATTTAACCATTGTCATTCTTCTCGGCTCTTGTCTGGTTAATGTTCCTAAGACGTGTGTGTGTGTCTTAGTTTCTTTCATGGATATCTTTGTTTATTTATTCTTTGTACCGGGCACCATGATCGCATTGCTTAATTGGTTGGCGTGACGACACCTGTAACTCCAGCGGGTGTGTCCTCACCTGTGTGTTACCTGTTTACATTATAACCTTCTTGTAAGTTACCTCCCCGTGTATGTTCACACGTGTTAAACATGATGTTAATGTTCCTGTGTACGTGTGTTTGTGTTTTTTTATGAAGAACTTACTGTAGTAAGGTATTTTTTGTTTATTTATCTGCCTTCAAAAGAGATTTATTTCTTCTGTATATTGTTTACACACACACACACACACACACACTCACTCTCAGGTATTACCTCATAAGCACTCGCCTCAAAAAGTATCTACACGCGGGGACCGATATATTTCAGAATGAACACTGTGACTCCTGTGGTCTCGGTAGGGTTGTGAAAATCATTTCCCCGTTGTGTCATATTGTCTCACAAAAAATCGTAAAGATACTTTTTGGGGAAACGAGTGTTAATACAAACCTTTTATTTCCTATGGTTTGTAAATCAAGGTATGTAAGTATGGGTAATTACTGTAGAGAACACCTGGGCCGGCATACAGAAAACTTTTCTGCTAATGACAAAATAGTTTTGTTAACTAGCAGTAAAATTTAAAAGTTTGTATACAAAGCTTAACTAATAAACTTTTACCGCACAAACAGTTGTTTGTTAAGTACCGCTAAACAGCGCTAAGGGTAGCAGGAGTTTACCATATAAAATAATCTTATGGCTGAATAACCTCAATATAATTATGAAGATTGATTTCAAATTTTACATTTATTTACATTTTGATCATTTAAAAAAATCTAATCTATGCAGTTTGAAGGAGGATATATTAACCAAGGATAGTGATCGGTGGCTTGGCCCTGCCGTGCAGTTTGTAAACAAACACTCACACACGTGTTATTGAGGAGCGGACAAGATGAACATAACGGAAATGGAAGTCTCAACCCCACGAAAGAAAAGGAAGCCCAACTGGACATCAGACCAGACTTTATTATTGGTGGATGCTTGTCATGGGTTGCGTTAGGCTTACCCACGCAACCAACTCCAAAGTTTGTTTTACAAGAGATAAGACACCCGGCGAGGCATAACTGGGACATGTATTTCCATTAGTGTATGTCAGCCAGCCTTTAGTGGGGGTGGGCAGTGAAACAGTGTTGTACTGTTCATCGCTTCACACCCAAAAAAACCTCATTTTAAGGAGTATCCCCTGGACCATGGCATAGTTAAGATGTCGTCCCCATCCTCTCCCTCCTGAAAGGGGGCGGGACACCACGCCACACACAGTCCTCCACCGCCACTCCGTCCTGTGAACCGTCGTCGACACGAGACTAAGCCTGTTAACCTAGCTTTGTTATCCCGTGGACATAAGAGACACGCTGATTCTCAGTATTGTCCAAGTCAAGAAAGAAGATCCCCGCTATAAAGAGGGAATGCACACAATATATGCAAACTATATTCATTAAATATATATCTCCTTTCCCGATAAATGCGTTGCCGTCGCTGTTGTTGGTTCACCAGGGTGTCAACTAACAGATGACTATTACGGGACATAAAAGTGTTCCCGAGGTCTTTTAACTTAACTGTACTATTAAGGCCCTTAAAAGTTTTGTGTATGTACTATTAGTGCTTAACAGGAAGATGTCAGCCTTAACAACTGTTTGCTCGCACTTAAGAGTTTTGTGTATACCGGCCCTGGTTGTGTCAGCTAGGATCTCAGTACAGGTATAAGACAGGTGGTTTTTGCTTCGAATTTCAGAATTAAACAATTGGATACTTTAATGGATATATTGAGTCACTGTTACTAACCAGGGGTCAGGTAGGTCACTGGTACTCAACTAGGGGTCAGGTAGGTCACTGTTACTCAACCAGGGGTCAGGTGAGTCACTGTTACTAACCAGCGTCAGGTAGGTCACTGTTACTAACCAGGGGTCAGGTGGGTCAGTGTTACTAACCAGGGGTCAGGTGGGTCAGTGTTACTTGGTCAACAGATCCCAGGGTCAGGTAAAAAGGTGAAAAAAATAATTGGGTGGTGAGGGAGGTAAAGATAGTGATGGTGGTGATGGAGGTGAAGATAGTGGTGGTGAAGATAGTGATGGTGGTGATGGTGGTGAAGATAGTGGTGGTAAAGATAGTGATGGTGGTGATGGAGGTGAAGATAGTGGTGGTGAAGATAGTGGTGGTGGTGATGGTGGTGAAGATAGTGGTGGTAAAGATAGTGATGGTGGTGATGGTGGTGAAGATAGTGGTGGTAAAGATAGTGATGGTGGTGATGGAGGTGAAGATAGTGGTGGTGAAGATAGTGGTGGTGGTGATGGTGGTGAAGATAGTGGTGGTAAAGATAGTGATGGTGGTGATGGAGGTGAAGATAGTGGTGGTGAAGATAGTGGTGGTGGTGATGGTGGTGAAGATAGTGGTGGTGGTGATGGTGGTGAAGATAGTGATGGTGGTGATGGAGGTGAAGTTAGTGGTGGTGAAGATAGTGGTGGTGGTGATGGTGGTGAAGATAGTGGTGGTAAAGATAGTGATGGTGGTGATGGAGGTGAAGATAGTGGTGGTGATGATGGTGGTGAAGATAGTGGTGGTGGTGATGGTGGTGAAGATAGTGGTGGTGGTGATGGTGGTGAATATAGTGGTGGTGGTGATGGTGGTGAAGATAGTGATGGTGGTGATGGAGGTGAAGATAGTGGTGGTGGTGATGGAGGTGAAGATAGTGGTGGTGAAGATAGTGATGGTGGTGAAGATAGTGGTGGTGAAGATAGTGATGGTGGTGATGGTGGTGAAGATAGTGGTGGTAAAGATAGTGATGGTGGTGATGGAGGTGAAGATGGTGGTGGTGAAGATAGTGGTGGTGGTGATGGTGGTGAAGATAGTGATGGTGGTGATGGAGGTGAAGATAGTGGTGGTGGTGATGTAGGTGAAGATAGTGGTGGTGAAGTTAGTGATGGTGGTGAAGATAGTGGTGGTGGTGATGGTGGTGAAGATAGTGATGGTGGTGATGGTGGTGATGATGATGATGATGGAGGTGAAGATAGTTGTGGTGGTGGTGGTGATGATAGTTGTGGTGGTGGTGGTGAGAGATAGTTGTGGTGGTGGTGATGATAGTTGTGGTGGTGGTGAGGGAGGTAAAGATAGTGGTGGTGGTGGTGATGATAGTTGTGGTGGTGGTGGTGAGAGATAGTTGTGGTGGTGGTGATGGAGGTGAAGATAGTGGTGGTGGTGATGGAGGTGAAGATAGTGGTGGTGGTGATGGAGGTAAAGATAGTGGTGGTGGTGGTGAGGGAGGTAAAGATAGTGGTGGTGGTGGTGATGATAGTTGTGGTGGTGGTGGTGGTGAGGGAGGTAAAGATAGTGGTGGTGGTGATGATAGTTGTGGTGGTGGTGGTGAGAGATAGTTGTGGTGGTGGTGATGATAGTTGTGGTGGTGGTGGTGAGAGATAGTTGTGGTGGTGGTGATGATAGTTGTGATGGTGGTGATGATAGTTGTGGTGGTGGTGATGATAGTTGTGGTGGTGGTGAAGATAGTGGTGGTGGTAGTGATGGAGGTGAAGAGAGTGGTTGTGGTGGTGATGGAGGTGAAGATAGTGGTGGTGGTGATGGTGGTGAAGGTAGTGGTGGAGTTGGTGATGGAGGTGAAGGTAGTGGTGGTGGTGGTGGTGAAGGTAGTGGTGGTGGTGGTGGTAGTGATGGAGGTGAAGATAGTGGTGGTGGTGGTGATGGTGGTGAAGAGAGTGGTGGTGGTGGTGGTGGTGGTGAAGGTAGTGGTGGTGGTAGTGATGGAGGTGAAGGTAGTGGTGGTGGTGATGGAGGTGAAGGTAGTGGTGGTGGTGGTGATGGAGGTGAAGGTAGTGGTGGTGGTGGTGATGGAGGTGAAGGTAGTGGTGGTGATGGAGGTGAAGGTAGTGGTGGTGGTGGTGATGGAGGTGAAGGTAGTGGTGGTGATGGAGGTGAAGATAGTGGTGGTGATGGAGGTGAAGGTAGTGGTGTTGGTGATGGAGGTGAAGGTAGTGGTGGTGATGGAGGTGAAGGTAGTGGTGGTGATGGAGGTGAAGGTAGTGGTGGTGGTGATGGAGGTGAAGGTAGTGGTGGTGATGGAGGTGAAGGTAGTGGTGGTGATGGAGGTGAAGGTAGTGGTGGTGGTGATGGAGGTGAAGGTAGTGGTGGTGGTGGTGATGGAGGTGAAGGTAGTGGTGGTGGTGATGGAGGTGAAGGTAGTGGTGGTGGTGGTGATGGAGGTGAAGGTAGTGGTGGTGGTGTGATGGAGGTGAAGGTAGTGGTGGTGGTGGTGATGGAGGTGAAGGTAGTGGTGGTGGTGGTGATGAAGGTGAAGGTAGTGGTGGTGATGGAGGTGAAGATAGTGGTGGTGGTGGTGATGGAGGTGAAGGTAGTGGTGGTGGTGATGGAGGTGAAGGTAGTGGTGGTGGTGGTGATGGAGGTGAAGATAGTGGTGGTGGTGGTGATGGAGGTGAAGGTAGTGGTGGTGATGGTGATGGAGGTGAAGGTAGTGGTGGTGGTGATGGAGGTGAAGGTAGTGGTGGTGGTGGTGATGGAGGTGAAGATAGTGGTGGTGGTGGTGATGGAGGTGAAGATAGTGGTGGTGGTGGTGATGGAGGTGAAGGTAGTGGTGGTGATGGTGATGGAGGTGAAGGTAGTGGTGGTGGTGGTGATGGAGGTGAAGGTAGTGGTGGTGATGGAGGTGAAGATAGTGGTGGTGGTGGTGATGGAGGTGAAGAGAGTGGTTGTGGTGGTGATGGTGGTGAAGGTAGTGGTGGTGATGGAGGTGAAGATAGTGGTGGTGGTGGTGATGGAGGTGAAGGTAGTGGTGGTGATGGGGATGGAGGTGAAGGTAGTGGTGGTGGTGATGGAGGTGGAGGTAGTGTTGGTGATGGAGGTGAAGGTAGTGGTGGTGATGGAGGTGAAGGTAGTGGTGGTGGTGGTGATGGAGGTGAAGGTAGTGGTGGTGGTGGTGATGGAGGTGAAGGTAGTGGTGTTGGTGATGGAGGTGAAGGTAGTGGTGGTGATGGAGGTGAAGGTAGTGGTGGTGGTGATGGAGGTGAAGGTAGTGGTGGTGGTGATGGAGGTGAAGGTAGTGGTGGTGATGGAGGTGAAGGTAGTGGTGGTGGTGGTGATGGAGGTGAAGGTAGTGGTGGTGATGGAGGTGAAGGTAGTGGTGGTGGTGATGGAGGTGAAGGTAGTGGTGGTGATGGAGGTGAAGGTAGTGGTGGTGGTGGTGGTGGTGGTGGTGAAGGTAGTGGTGGTGGTGATGGAGGTGAAGGTAGTGGTGGTGGTGATGGAGGTGAAGGTAGTGGTGGTGGTGATGGAGGTGAAGGTAGTGGTGGTGGTGATGGAGGTGAAGGTAGTGGTGGTGGTGGTGATGGAGGTGAAGGTAGTGGTGGTGATGGAGGTGAAGATTGTGGTGGTGATGGAGGTGAAGTTAGTGGTGGTGGTGGTGATGGAGGTGAAGATTGTGGTGGTGGTGGTGGTGGTGATGGAGGTGAAGATAGTGGTGGTGGTGGTGATGGAGGTGAAGATAGTGGTGGTGATGGAGGTGAAGATAGTGGTGGTGATGGAGGTGAAGATATTGGTGGTGGTGATGATGATGGAGGTGAAGATAGTGGTGGTGGTGGTGGTGGTGGTGGTGGTGATGATAATGGAGGTGAAGTAGTGGTGGTGGTGGTGGTGATGATGATAGTGGTGATGGAGGAGAAGATAGTGGTGGTGGTGGTGGTGGTGGTGGTGATGGAGGTGAAGATAGTGGTGGTGATGATAGTGGTGGTGGTGGTGGTGATGATGGAGGTGAAGATAGTGGTGGTGGTGATGGTGGTTGAGGAAATCTTGATCTGGCGAGGCAGCGTCACTCAGGCAGTCCTCTGTTGTGTCCTGCTGTTGGGGTGAACAGACTTCCTGCCTGCTGCCTCTAATGCTGTACTTGCTGCTGCACCACACCATGATGGCAACAGCTTAAATAAACAGTGAAAGTCTCATAAATATTGCCTTACCTCTTGACATACACACACACACACACACACATTCACACACACGCACACAACACACACACACACACACACACACACACACACACACACACACACACACACACACACACACAATAATAAACAACTCCTGATTTATGTACTGTACAGCCCTGTAAATGTATTCAACGCTTACCATTATGTCTAAATCAAATGTAAGTTTGTATATTTTCAGCCACCGGCTGCAACTCTATTAATAAACCGTTTATTATTATTATTATTATTATTATTATTATTATTATTATTGTTATTATTATTATTATTATTATTATTATTATTACTAGCGGAATCGCTTTCGCTAGGCGACGGTAGGACACCACCTACCGGGAGGCTCCACATTGTCTCACTGTAGTGCACTAAGGTAGACCACATTTTTGGTTTTGCCATTAGGAGCAAGTATGTACAGATTTTTGCCAGTTCCCACTCTGGAGCATCCAACATAGAACTGTCCATGAGAGAAGCAAGGAAACACCAGGTTTAGGCCAACCATCTTTAGGGACTGTCCCTGGCTTTTGTAGAGGGTCATGGCAAAGCTCACTTTAACCGGGAACTGAAGTCGCTTGAACTCAAATGGCAGGTCAGTGGTGATGAGAGGTATCCTTGGTACAAAAACGTCCTCTCCTTTAGCTTTTCCTGTCAGTATTGTAGCTTCCAGTACATGTGTCATCATGTTCTTCACCACCAGTCTTGTGCCATTGCAGAGGATTTCTTAAGAACATTATAGGAGTTCCAATCTTGAGAGTGAGGTGGTGAAGAGGCATTCCAGCGGGCTCCAAAGAATTAAGGAATTCTGCAGGGTACTGGACTGCTTGGTCCTGGTCGATTACTGTATCAAGAGATTTGAATGAGGTCTCACTGCCTGGAAGCTGTCTGAGTAGAGTCATGTTGATTTCAGCCACTGTTTCATTCTTTGGTGCCAGAATTGCGCGTTCACTCAGCCACTTGTGATCCTTGTAGTGGTGGATAATGTTTGGGTAGACCATGTTAGTGAGCTCAGTTGAGGACTTAACAACATTTCCACATCCTTGAGGAATGATTATTTGTCCTTCTGAATCAACAGGGAAAGTTCCATTCCCAATCTGTAGTAGAAGGTTTGCAAACCGTACAGCATCCTGATCTCCTTGTAGATGTACTCTCATGTTTGTGGGTACTGTGAGTGTCTGAACACTTCTCCAAAGGTAAGATGCCTTGAGGCACGCATTCGGTTCATCAGCTGGAGTGCTTCGAGGAATGACAGGTAGGGTCTAGCGAAAGTCTCCAGCAATGACCATTGCAATTCCACCCATGAGATGGTCATTTTCTCGTATGTCTTGCAAGGTCCTGTCCAATACTTCAAACGCTAACTTTTGAGACATAGTGCATTCATCCCAGACTATGAGGCTGTATTTTTCTAAGAGTTTTGCCTCTGCCGATCCTTTTTTGATGTTGCACACTGGATTCTCATTGTGAGCGAGGTTGAGAGGCAGTATAAAAATTGAGTGTGCAGTACGTCCTCCTTCTAGTAGTGTTGCAGCAATGCCTGAGGATGCCACAGCAAGAGCAATTTTCCCCTGATGACGTTCTTTGGCCAACAGAAGGTTGATCAGGAATGCTTTTCCTGTCCCGCCAGGTGCATCGAGAAAGACCATACCTCCCTGCTCCGCTTGTATCGCTTGCAAGATCTGTTCATAAGCATTTGCTTGATCAGGCACCAGGTGAGGCTCACTTTCTTCAAGAAAATTCACCAGAACTTCAACTGAGTAGTCTGTCTCTCTGAGCAACTCCCTGTTTGCAACTACTGGTTCTTCTCGGTTTGGGGAAGGCAATCCAAAATCAGTCAGGTTTTTTCCGCATAGCTCCATCACTCTGTCTTCCAGCATGATCAGAGCCCTGTTGAACATGTCATCCATGAACTCAATCTCTTGACCAGAATGTTCTCTTCTTGCTTGATGAAGCAGATCCTCTGAAAGACTTTCTTCGTGGTTTTTCCAGAGCTGGCTTGGGTTGGAAAGTCCACATGTAGCAATCATGATGGAAAACAGGTTCCTCATTCACATTGGCGATTGAGTAGCTGCTGCCTCTTCTAATGTGTAATTCCAGTGACCATCATCTTCCAGTAGGCCAAGGAGATTGCACGCTTCCTGATAGGTTCTGCAGACTTGTCCATTCACTATCTTGAGTGCTGCATATGATGTTGGGCCACGGATGTGGTGCAAAAGTAGTCTCAAACATTAGCATTCAATGTTGTTGGGGTGAACCGTGTAGACATGTCCCAAAGCATTGCCTGACTTTATCCCTGGATATCCTTCAACATCGGATCCTTGAACTCTTCTCTGGAACTTTTTAATTGAAGCCTGCCATATGTAGAACTTGGGTACGTCAACATACAGGAGTATTTGAGCAAACTCATATTCCTGTGAAAGCTTGAAAAATGCAGTGAGGGTCGTATAAGCAGGATATGCCATTTGATTTTGGAGGGACTCTTCTGTGAAGTATACTCTTTGTCCACTTTCCAGGTGAACAGCCAGATGAACTACTGTTGGACATCGTTCGTGTATGGGAAAATTAAAAATTCTCTATAGGGCTTCATTGCTGCATATATAACGGCCTTGCTGAAACTGTCACCTCATCATGATTTCCATCCTTTTCCAATGCAAAGATCGCTTTGTTGACGTATTTGCAGACATACTTGATGGACTTGACTGAATTGCAGAACTTCACATTGATGTGTGCATTCAATGCTTTACTCAAAAGAGGATTGTAGGGGACCACCCATTTGTTGTCTACTGTTATTTCACTGTCTGTTCCAGGTCGCAACATTGCTGTAAAACCTCCATCGCCTGGCGCTCTTCTCCTGTACTGAGGATAGCCATCTCCTCCACTCTGAGTATCCTTTATCAGGTCTTTTGGGAAGTTTTTGGTGCAACGTCCACCTTTCATGCTTGGAGAGTGTTACAACACACACACAACACACACACCACACCACACAGACACAACACACACACCACACACACACACACACACACACGCACGCACACACACACACACACACACACACACACACACACACACACACACACACACACACACACACACACTACACACACACACTACACACACACACACACACACACACACACACACACACACACAATATCAACAAGTTCTCGCCAGAAGTTACTATTTCATTTGGGAAAGGAATGGAACCAGTGTTGAATAGTGGTGAACAGTGCTTAAGTCAGTGAAAAACAACTCCGCAGTTGAGTCTTACCCAAGCTAACCTTCACACAGTGAGGTCCCAGGTACCCAGTGATAATTCCCCTGAGACTCCACGATAGAGAGGCCTGGGACCACACCTCACCCACTTGAGTGAGTGAAGTCCTGTGACAACAGACCTCGTGGTGTCCCCATGATGCTACGACACCACGTAGTGAATGAGTTGCTACAGCATCATGTGAAGTTCCTCATAACACCATCCGTGAGGGAATTACTACGCCATGTGATGCCCCTCATAACACCATCTGTGAGGGAATTACTACACCACATCAGGCCCCTTATACACCATCTGTGAGGGAATTACTACACCAGATCAGGCCCCTCGTAACACCATCTGTGAGGGAATTACTACACCACGTCAAGCCCCTCACATCACCACCTGTGAGGGAACTAGTACTCCACGTGATGCCCCTCATAACACCACCTGTGAGGGAACTAGTACTCCACGTGATGCCCCTCATAACGCCATCTGTGAGGGAGTTACTACACTACGTGTCTGCTGTTCAACACCTCAGCTCGCATGATCTACAGTACGTGTGTAAACATTAATCTGTATGTTCACTGTATGTTCCTTCACCTTTCTCTAATGAAGGCTTTTGTTAAACCACCAATGTATGTAATAAGTCATTTATGTCCAATGTACATTTTCAGCCTTCGGGCTGCAAACTTTTTCAATAAACCGTTTATTATTATTATTATTACTACACACACCACGCACACACACCACGCACACACACCACACCCACACACACACACCACACCACACAACACACACACCACACCACACAACACACACACCACACAACACACACACCACACAACACACACACTCACACCCACACACACACCACACCACACAACACACACCACACCACACACACACACACACACCACACCACACAACACACACACTCACACCACACACACACAACAACAACAACACACTGTACATGTTAGAAGAAAGTTACAGTGTGTCAGTATAACAAGAGTAATCGGAACTACACTGTACTGGAGGAAGGTGACCACTTTTTTCTTTTTTTTTTTATTGGGCACACCCCTACATCCTGTGCAAGGTGAAGCGCAGAAGCGTTTACAGCGCCCAACAGGGAAGCATGCTAAGTTCATGCTTGCCTTCATCTCTCATGGGTTAAGGGCGTAGAGGCCTGAAGAGTCAATGGTTTTATGTCATCAAGTTATTGGAAGCTCCAGACAACTTTCCCTGAATACGAATTCGCAACTTTTTATTTACAACAGGTACCTACATTACTGCTAGGTGAACCGGAACCAATGAGGGCGAGGAAGTATGTCCAAACAACTTTTCCACCAGCCCTGGAATCGAACCCGTGACATCTAGCTTGCGAGGCAAGAGCGGTACCGTTCTACCATCGGCGCCCCCTGTGTGCCCTCTCATGATGGTTACTACCTTGACTTGTGACCTTGACCTCTCGACCTCTTGACCTATCTTAAGGGTTGTCATGGTATATTCACATGGCGTGACCACATAAGGGGACAGACGTGCCCATAGGTGCTCTTGACTTCCCGATCGTCCCACAAAGGTCCCCTCAGCCGGCAAGTTTTTGCCAGCATGGGGGGGGGGGGGGGGTCGACATAAACGAACCAGAAGAGGCTTTCTCATGGAAGCAGACATCTCTGATACGGATGCCATCGCCAACTCGCCTGGTCATACAGAATCCAACACCCTTCGAGAGTCAGATCCCAGTGATTATGACAGTGACGGTAATGTTTCTATGGGAAACACCAGCCGAAGTGGAAACACTAATGCCACGGACCCTATCACCCTGCCCTCTGCCAGCCATAAGCTTGATCTACACTTCCCCAAGGACTCTCTGAAAACTGTAGAGGAATGCTTTAATTGGACGATGAAGTACTGCAGACAGCACGGTCTCAAAATTCAATTCCGAGAAGGTAAGAACCGGAATTTTATCAAGTGTCAGACTCCTGAGGTCTATGAAACATTTAGTACTGTTGGCTTTGACTGGGTTGTCCTGGTGCCCCCCCCCCCCCCCAGTCTTCCGGGCCACACCCCTCTGTCTCCCCAGCAATGCCTTCTTCAACAACACCTGGCCTCACCTGGCTGCAACAGCAGTCCCGGCCCTCTCCTAACTCAACTACTACTGGGCTTCCTCCCCGTCTGTACTCTGATGCTGTCAGGCCTTGTGCTTCCACCGGTGCCCTCCTCCAGTGACATGACACAGATCATATCACTCTTCCAAGAATTTACCAACCGTATTGAAAAACTCTTCGCTACTCTCTATACCACCATCTCCGACCTACTCCTGCCCCCCTGTTGCCACCCAGTCACTCCCTTTTTTTTTTTTTTTTTTTAGAGAAAGGAGATATGAAGGAAGATTAGAGGTGGGGAAGGAAGTTATAGTTCGGAAATTGAAGAAATTTAGGGGGGTAAGAGAGGGCGGGCTGACCGCCTAGCTAAGCTAATAGTGTGTTAGGGTTGTGTCATGGGTTAGTTATTGTCTGTCGGTACAGGCACTAGACAGCCTACTCCTCTCTTCTGGTTAGACACAAGCTGGTAGTCCCCCTGTGAGCCCCTCCCCCCCTGCTCACGGCCTATTCCACCGCCGGCGGCCTTCACTACTGGTGTAGGGCCTACCAGGCCTGCCCTGGTGTGTCCTGCTGCCCCCGAGCGAAGTCCTGCCTCATCTTCACGACATGTGGTGCCAAATCTGTCCTCCACCCACCGCAAGCCGCGCCCGCCACTGTGTCTGTGCTGCCTCCACCAGGGCTACCTATTGGACCTGAGGACACCACCCCCGGCTACACGTACCCCACCGGCATTTCGACGCACACGCCATCACACTCACACTAAACGGTGTGTCCCTCAATTTTGTCAATGCCAATGTGCCTCCATCCACCCCTACTGTACCTGTCCCACCACACCATATCACCTCCACCCCCAATGTACTTCGCCACGCCTAGTACATTGGCAACCCTGAGCCTGGCCGCACTGTTTGTAAACTTTGTGGCCAACCCGACTCTTACACCCTCTCTCACTACATCCTCACTTGCCCTATAACCTCCTCCTACAGGTCCCCAGCCGTTACCAACACCTCTTCCCTCCCTGACCAGATATCCCTCCTCCTAGTGACATGCCTAGCACTTGGCATTATTAGGGACCTGCCATGCTTTGCCATAAACAGATAAATTGTACCGGAAATTTTTCCCCCACACACTCATCATTCTGTCACTTTATGTAACTTGCTGACAAAACCCATGACCCTTCAGGCTTTTACGCCCTTAATGCAGAAGTCATAAAGGCAAGCATGAACTCCGCATGCTTCCTCGATGGGCACTGTAAACGCTTCTGCGCTTCACCTTGCACAGGATGTAAGGGGGTGCCCAATAAACTAGCCCCCTCGTGGGCAATCTAAAAAAAATCTAAATCTGTCACTCACTTCCGTAAAACAGTTGATACATGGACACACGTGTAAGGCTGTCTTCACTCACGCCAGTACACGTGTAAGGCTGTCTTCACTCACGCCAGTACACGTGTAAGGCTGTCTTCACTCACGCCAGTACACGTGTAAGGCTGTCTTCACTCACGCCAGTACACGTGTAAGGCTGTCTTCACTCACGCCAGTACACGTGTAAGGCTGTCTTCACTCACGCCAGTACACGTGTAAGGCTGTCTTCACTCACGCCAGTACACGTGTAAGGCTGTCTTCACTCACGCCAGTACACGTGTAAGGCTGTCTTCACTCACGCCAGTACACGTGTAAGGCTGTCTTCACTCACGCCAGTACACGTGTAAGGCTGTCTTCACTCACGCCAGTACACGTGTAAGGCTGTCTTCACTCACGCCAGTACACGTGTAAGGCTGTCTTCACTCACGCCAGTACACGTGTAAGGCTGTCTTCACTCACGCCAGTACACGTGTAAGGCTGTCTTCACTCACGCCAGTACACGTGTAAGGCTGTCTTCACTCACGCCAGTACACGTGTAAGGCTGTCTTCACTCACGCCAGTACACGTGTAAGGCTGTCTTCACTCACGCCAGTACACGTGTAAGGCTGTCTTCACTCACGCCAGTACACGTGTAAGGCTGTCTTCACTCACGCCAGTACACGTGTAAGGCTGTCTTCACTCACGCCAGTACACGTGTAAGGCTGTCTTCACTCACGCCAGTACACGTGTAAGGCTGTCTTCACTCACGCCAGGTGCTCCTATGATAATAATGATGATGGGCGGTGATATGATGATGATAATAATGATGATGATGATGATAATGATGATGATGATAATAATAATGATGGGCGGTGATATGATGATGATAATAATGATGATGATGATAATAATAATGATGGGCGGTGATATGATGATGATAATAATGATGATGATGATAATAATAATGATGATGATAATAATAATGATGATGATAATAATAATGATGATGATAATAATAATGATGGGCGGTGATATGATGATGATAATAATGATGATGATGATAATAATGATGATGATGATAATAATGATGATGATAATAATAATAATGATGATGATAATAATGATGATGATGATAATAATAATGATGATAATAATAATGATGATGATAATAATAATGATGGGCGGTGATATGATGATGATAATAATGATGATGATGATAATAATGATGATGATGATAATAATGATGATGATAATAATAATAATGATGATGATAATAATGATGATGATGATAATAATGATGATGATGATAATAATAATGATGGTGATAATAATAATGATGATGATAATAATGATGATGATGATAATAATAATGATGATGATAATAATAATGATGATGATAATAATGATGATGATGATAATAATAATGATGGTGATAATAATAATGATGATGATAATAATGATGATGATGATAATAATAATGATGATGATGATAATAATAATGATGATGATAAAAATTTCAATAACAACAATAATAATAATGATAACGATAATAATAATAATAATTTAAATAATAATAATAATAATACTAATAATAATAATAATAATAATAATAATAATAATAATATTTCAATAACAACAATAATAATAATATTATTATAATAAAAATAACAACAACAATAATAATAATAATAATAATAATAATAATAATAATAATAATAATAATAATATTAATAATAATAATAATATTAATAATAATTAAATCCGTTTTAAGGGAAACTTTTTAATTTGAAACATTTAGTTAAACAAATGATGGAATATGAGGTAATGTTGCCAACACTTGACAACAGTAAATATTGTAATTAAATTGGGTAAAAAAGTAATCTTTGAAAAGAATAGAAATTGGGAATAAGTGGTTGGAGGGAATGGCCGAGTCTTGGGAATGGCCGAGTCTTGGGAATGGCCGGGTCATGGGAATGGCCGGATGGTGAGAATAACAGGTTGATGGGAATGGCCGGATGGGGTGAGAATAACAAGTTGATGGGAATGGCCGGATGGAAAAAAATAGTTTTAATATCCTTTGTCAGCTGGGTGTAGGGTGTGTGTTAGAGTAGTGTGTGTGTGTGTGTGTGTGTGTGTGTCAGCTGGGTGTAGGGTGTGTTAGAGTAGTGTAGAGTAGTGTGTGTGTGTGTCAGCTGGGTGTAGGGTGTGTTAGAGTAGTGTAGAGTAGTGTGTGTGTGTCAGCTGGGTGTAGCGTGTGTTAGAGTAGTGTGTGTGTGTGAGATGGGTGTAGCGTGTGTTAGAGTAGGTGTGTGTGTGTCAGCTGGGTGTAGCGTGTGTTAGAGTAGTGTGTGTGTGTGTGTCAGCTGGGTGTAGCGTGTGTTAGAGTAGTGTAGAGTAGTGTGTGTGTGTCAGCTGGGTGTAGCGTGTGTTAGAGTAGTGTGTGTGTGTCAGCTGGGTGTAGCGTGTGTTAGAGTAGTGTGTGTGTGTCAGCTAGGTGTAGCGTGTGTTAGAGTAGTGTGTGTGTGTGAGCTGGGTGTAGCGTGTGTTAGAGTAGTGTGTGTGTCAGCTGGGTGTAGCGTGAGTGTTAGAGTAGTGTGTGTGTCAGCTGGGTGTAGCGTGTGTTAGAGTAGTGTGTGTGCCAGCTGGGTGTAGCGTGTGTGTCAGGGTAGTGTAGAGTAGTATGTGTGACAGCTGGGTGTAGCGTGTGTGTTTGAGTAGTGTTGTGTGTGTGTGTCAGCTGGGTGTAGCGTGTGTCAGGTGAGTGTTTGAGTAGTGTAGAGTAGTGTGTGTGTGTGTCAGTTGAATGTAGCGTGAGTGCTAGAGTAGTGTGTGTGTCAGCTGGGTGTAGCGTGTGTGTTAGCGTAGTGTAGAGTAGTGTGTGTGTCGGCTGGGTGTAGCGTGTGTGTTAGCGTAGTGTAGAGTAGTGTGTGTGTCGGCTGGGTGTAGCGTGTGTCAGCTAGGTGTAGCGTGAGTGTTAGTGTAGTGTGTGTGTCAGCTGAGTGTAGTGGAAGTGTTAGTGTAGATTAGTGTGTGCGTCAGCTGGGTGTAGCGTGTGTTAGAGTAGTGAATTGAATTGAAACAGTTTATTTAGCCAGAAAAACACAGATACAGAGTGGATAATAATAACAATATTAACATGGCTGAGCCAGTTGAGAACCTGAGCTCTCTTTGAGGCACCTGATATATATTATACATTTATTTCAAGGAAGTATTATGAAACATTTAGTATCATCTGGAATAGTACAATAGTACAATAATTAGAACATCTCATAATGTTACCACGGTTATCACCTCAATATTTATTTATTTTTTATTATATATATATATATATATATACATATATATATATATACTTCACGCGGACTTTGAACATATAATCAACGACCTCACCAGCAAGGAATCGAACCCTCGACCTACTGGGTGTGACTAGGGAACGCTTACCGGCTAGGCCACAAGGACACTAAAAGCAGTTCTAGACTCTGTTATATTTCACACAAAGCCTGTTCATCGAGCTGATGGCGCCGTGAACCTCAATGGGAAACTGCCCGTGCCTCTTATGTGGTGTCAGTAGCATTTTACCGAATCCAGCTGGTATGAAACGCGAGGTACATATATATACTTCATTTTTAGTCCATATAACACGCGGACTTTGAACATATAATCAACGACCTCACCAGCAAGGAATCGAACCCTCGACCTACTGGGTGTGACTAGGGAACGCTTACCGGCTAGGCCACAAGGACACTAAAAGCAGTTCTAGACTCTGTTATATTTCACACAAAGCCTGTTCATCGAGCTGATGGCGCCGTGAACCTCAATGGGAAACTGCCCGTGCCTCTTATGTGGTGTCAGTAGCATTTTACCGAATCCAGCTGGTATGAAACGCGAGGTACATATATATCCTTCATTTTTAGTCCATATAACACGCGGACTTTGAACATATAATCAACGACCTCACCAGCAAGGAATCGAACCCTCGACCTACTGGGTGTGACTAGGGAACGCTTACCGGCTAGGCCACAAGGACACTAAAAGCAGTTCTAGACTCTGTTATATTTCACACAAAGCCTGTTCATCGAGCTGATGGCGCCGTGAACCTCAATGGGAAACTGCCCATTGAGGTTCACGGCTAGTTTGATTAAGGAATTAAAATCTATAAACCTTAGTGATGGTCAGTTCAAAACTGATAATATGTTACATAAATTTATTTGTCAGTGGCCCAAGGTTAAAAATGCTTTGAAAACCTTTGATCTAGATGTATGATAGTTATTTTGTGGGTCCCTTATTTGTGACCTGACCTGACTAATCACGTCACCCCCTTTTCTTAAGCTCCTCTACGTGTGTGATGGTGTTGGTGTGTGGATTAGTGGATGTCATCATTATGACCTGACCTCATGCTTTTAAGGTCACCCTGTATATTTAAGCCTCTCTCTGTCTATGTAATCCAGTTGCCTCTGAAGATGTCTTGAATAAAGACGAAAGCTAAGGTACTGTAAATGTAGTAAGTGTTACAAGAAATATTAATACTTAGACAATAGATATTTTTTAAGAGATGATTTAAAGGATGGGAGCGTAGTCTTTGCTCGGATGTTGTTCCACACCTTCACACCATGATATTTTATAGAGGTCTGGGACTGAGAGGAGCACATGGGGGGTGGTCTTAGTAGGTCTGGGTGCCTTAATTTGTATTTCTGATTGTTCCGAAGCTGGAAATAATTATTGTCAAGCAAGTGATTTATAGATTTGTAAACAAAGAGGGCACAGCAGTAGGTGTTAATTTCTTCGAATTTTAAAAATTTCAATATAGCAAATTTTTCGTTTGTGTGATCTGTTTTTTTCAAGTAGGTCATTGTCCGTACAACTCTCTTTTGTGCAGTAACCAGAGATTGTGTTTTTGAAGAACCAGAGGCCCCTATAGTGTGTGACAGTGTAAGAGATGTTGGTAAACAAGATCATGATAGATTTCTTTCATTGCTGTGACAGTGAGTGACTGCTGAGTGTGATACATGATACCGCACTGTTTATTGACTTTACTGTGATTGGCTTGTATGTGGTTTCTCCAGTTAAGGTTCCCATCAACAATAACTCCGAGGAATTTAGTATTTTGTTCGCTTAGTGTATGTGTCACCCGAGTGTAGTGTAAGTATTAGAGTAATGTGTGTATGTTAGAGTAGTGTGTGTGTCAGCTGGGTGTAGCGTGTGTTAGAGTAGTGTAGAGTAGTGTGTGTGTCAGCTGAGTGTAGTTTAAGTGTTAGAGTAGTTTGTGGGTCAGCTGAGTGTAGCGTGTGTGTTGGAATAGTGTGTGTGTCAGCTGGGTGTAGCGTGAGTGTTGAGTAGAGTAGTGTGTGTGTCAGGTGGGTGTAGCGTGTTTCAGCTGAGTGTAGCGTGTGTGTTAGAGTAGTGTAGTGTGTGTCAGCTGGGTGTAACGTGAGTGTCAGAGTAGTGTGTGTGTCAGCTGGGTGTAGCGTGTGTGTCACAGTAGTGTAAAGTAGCGTGTGTGTCACAGTAGTGTAAAGTAGTGTGTGTGTGTTTGTGTCAGCTGGGTACAGCGTGATTGTTAGAGTAGTGTAGTGTGTGTGTGTGTGTGTGTGTCAGCTGGGTACAGCGTGATTGTTAGAGTAGTGTAGTATGTGTGTGTGTGTGTGTGTTGTGTGTGTGTGTGTGTGTCAGTTGAGTTTAGCGTGAGTGTTCGAGTAGTGTATCTGTGTGTGTGTGTGTGTGTGTGTGTCAGTTGAGTGTAGCGTGATTGTTAGAGTAGTGTAGTGTGTATGTGTGTGGAAGCATCACAACACTCCTCCCTAATTTTCTTTTTTTTTTTTACACGGGGATTAGCCCACCCGGCCACAGGCCACCGACCCACATCGGGGCCCCGGGAGGGTGGGGGAATGTAATAACAATAATAATAACGATAATAATAATAATAATAATAATAATAATAACAACATTAAAGAACCACAAAAATACAAAATTACAAAAAAAAAATCAAAAGCGAGAAGCAACACATGCATGTTGTGTTGTCAGTAGTAAGAGAAACAATTGAGACTGCAATTGTGTGTAAATGAGGCAGAAAGTCAGATAACAACCTGGGACTTGGTCACAATTTTCGTGATGCCATATAAAAACATAAGAAAATAAGGAGTCTGCAATAGGCCGGTTGGCCTGTGCATGGCAGCTCCTGTCGAGAGTTACTACCACTCTCTATCATCCATGAATCTATCTAGCCTCCTTTTGAAACTTTCCAGAGTTCCCGCACCTACTACAAAGTTGCTAAGCTTGTTCCACTCGTCCACCATCCTATTTGTGAACCAGTTTCTTCCTATCTCCCTCCTAAACCTAAACTTACCCAACTTGAATCCGTTGCTCCGAGTCCTATCCTGCTCGGATATTATAAGAATTTTATCTATATCCCCTTTACTTTGATTCCTTTCACCCACTTAAATACTTCTATCATATCTCCCCGCACTCTTCGTCTTTCTAGGGAATGCAAGTTAAGTTTCTTTAGCCTATCCTGATATGGAAGGTTTCTAAGTCCCGGAATGATTTTTGTCATTCTTCGCTGCACCGACTCTAGTGAATTTATATCCATTCTATAATAGGGGCACCAGAACTGAACCGCATAATCGAGGTGTGGCCTGACTAGCGCAAGATATAGTTGCAATAAGACCTCTGCACTCTTGTTACTTACACTTCTAGATATAAAACCCAATACTCTGTTTGCCATATTTCGAACATTAACGCACTGTTTTCTAGGCCGTAGGTCTGGGCTTACAAGTACCCCTAAGTCTCTTTCACAAGTCGACTTCTCTAAGTTGATGTGGTTAAGGCTGTATACATTATAAGTGTTTGTTCTTCCAATATTAAGTACGCTGCACTTGCTGGTGTTGAATTTCATTTGCCATTTTTCAGACCACCCCTGCAGTTTATTTAGATCCTCCTGTAATGCATTTGCATCCTGCCCTGAATTAATTTGCCGCCCTATTTTGGTGTCATCCGCAAACTTGCTTATGTCACTGCTGATCCCAGTATCGAGATCGTTTATGTAGATTATGAACAAGAGTGGGCCTAGAACTGACCCCTGGGGAACCCCACTGGTTACACGGCCCCACTCAGATTTAACACCATCTACGCTGACCCTCTGCGTTCTATCGGTGAGCCATGGTTTTATCCAATTTAAAACTTTCCCCTCGATACCATGAGCCTTAATTTTTCTCAGAAGCCTCTGATGCGGTACTCTGTCAAATGGCAGCAGGATCTACCATAGACAACACATTATGCTTCCAATATCTTCCCAGGCGGCAGTACCTCCCTGTTTGGCAGCTGCCTGCTGCCTATTTACCTCTTGACCTCTTTGTTTGTTGTGTTGTGACTGTTGTTGTGTTGTGACTGTTGTTGTGTTGTGACTGTTGTTGTGTTGTGACTGTTGTTGTTGTGTTGTGACTGTTGTTATTGTGTTGTGACTGTTGTTGTGTTGTGACTGTTGTTGTGTTGTGACTGTTGTTGCTGTGTTGTGACTGTTGTTGTTGTGTTGTGACTGTTGTTGTGTTGTGACTGTTGTTGTTGTGTTGTGACTGTTGTTGCTGTGTTGTGACTGTTGTTGTTGTGTTGTGACTGTTGTTGTTGTGTTGTGACTGTTGCTGTTGTGTTGTGACTGGTGTTGTTGTGTTGTGACTGTTGTTGCTGTGTTGTGACTGTTGTTGTTGTGTTGTGACTGTTGTTGTTGTGTTGTGACTGTTGTTGTTGTGTTGTGACTGTTGTTGTTGTGTTGTGACTGTTGTTGCTGTGTTGTGACTGTTGTTGTTGTGTTGTGACTGTTGTTGTTGTGTTGTGACTGTTATTGTTGTGTTGTGACTGTTGTTGTTGTGTTGTGACTGGTGTTGTTGTGTTGTGACTGTTGCTGTTGTGTTGTGACTGTTGTTGTGTTGTGACTGTTGTTGTGTTGTGACTGTTGTTGTTTTGTTGTGACTTGTTTTGTTGTGACTTGTTGTGTTGTGACTGTTGTTGTGTTGTGACTGTTGTTGTTGTGTTGTGACTGTTGTTGTGTTGTGACTGTTGTTGTGTTGTGACTGTTGTTTTTGTGTTGTAACTGTTGTTATTGTGTTGTGACTGTTGCTGTTGTGACTGTTGTTGTTGTGTTGTGACTTGTTTTGTTGTGACTTGTTGTGTTGTGACTGTTGTTGTGTTGTGACTGTTGTTGTGTTGTGACTGTTGTTGTTGTGTTGTGACTGTTGTTGTTGTGTTGTGACTGTTGTTGTTGTGTTGTGACTGTTGTTGTGTTGTGACTGTTGTTGTGTTGTGACTGTTGTTGTGTTGTGACTGTTGTTGTTGTGTTGTGACTGTTGTTATTGTGTTGTGACTGTTGCTGTTGTGTTGTGACTGTTGTTGTTGTGTTGTGACTGTTGTTGTGTTGTGACTGTTGTTGTGTTGTGACTGTTGTTGTTGTGTTGTAACTGTTGTTATTGTGTTGTGACTGTTGCTGTTGTGTTGTGACTGTTGTTGTTGTGTTGTGACTGTTGTTGTTGTGTTGTGACTGTTGTTGTTGTGTTGTGACTGGTGTTGTTGTGTTGTGACTGGTGTTGTTGTGTTGTGACTGTTGCTGTTGTGTTGTGACTGTTGTTGTTGTGTTGTGACTTGTTTTGTTGTGACTTGTTGTGTTGTGACTGTTGTTGTGTTGTGACTGTTGTTGTGTTGTGACTGTTGTTGTTGTGTTGTGACTGTTGTTGTTGTGTTGTGACTGTTGTTGTTGTGTTGTGACTGTTGTTGTGTTGTGACTGTTGTTGTGTTGTGACTGTTGTTGTGTTGTGACTGTTGTTGTTGTGTTGTGACTGTTGTTATTGTGTTGTGACTGTTGCTGTTGTGTTGTGACTGTTGTTGTTGTGTTGTGACTGTTGTTGTTGTGTTGTGACTGTTGTTGTTGTGTTGTGACTGTTGTTATTGTGTTGTGACTGTTGCTGTTGTGTTGTGACTGTTGTTATTGCGTTGTGACTGTTGTTGTTGTGTTGTGACTGTTGTTGTGTTGTGACTGTTGTTGTTGTGTTGTGACTGTTGTTGCTGTGTTGTGACTGTTGTTGTGTTGTGACTGTTGTTGCTGTGTTGTGTCTGTTGTTGTGTTGTGACTGTTGTTGTTGTGTTGTGACTGTTGTTGTTGTGTTGTGACTGTTGTTATTGTGTTGTGACTGTTGCTGTTGTGTTGTGACTGTTGTTATTGCGTTGTGACTGTTGTTGTTGTGTTGTGACTGTTGTTGTGTTGTGACTGTTGTTGTGTTGTGACTGTTGTTGTTGTGTTGTGACTGTTGTTATTGTGTTGTGACTGTTGTTGTTGTGTTGTGACTGTTGTTGTGTTGTGACTGTTGTTGTTGTGTTGTGACTGTTGTTGTTGTGTTGTGACTGTTGTTGTTGTGTTGTGACTGTTGTTGTGTTGTGACTGTTGTTGTTGTGTTGTGACTGTTGCTGTGTTGTGACTGTTGTTGTTGTGTTGTGACTGTTGTTGTTGTGTTGTGACTGTTGTTGTTGTGTTGTGACTGTTGTTGTTGTGTTGTGACTGTTGCTGTGTTGTGACTGTTGTTGTTGTGTTGTGACTGTTGTTGTTGTGTTGTGACTGTTGTTGTTGTGTTGTGACTGTTGTTGTTGTGTTGTGACTGTTGTTGCTGTTTTGTGACTGTTGTTGTTGTGTTGTGACTGTTGTTGTGTTGTGACTGTTGTTGTTGTGTTGTGACTGTTGTTGCTGTGTTGTGACTGTTGTTGTGTTGTGACTGTTGTTGCTGTGTTGTGACTGTTGTTGTGTTGTGACTGTTGTTGTTGTTGTGTTGTGACTGTTGTTGTTGTGTTGTGACTGTTGTTGTTGTGTTGTGACTGTTGTTGTGTTGTGACTGTTGTTGTTGTGTTGTGACTGTTGCTGTGTTGTGACTGTTGTTGTTGTGTTGTGACTGTTGTTGTTGTGTTGTGACTGTTGCTGTTGTGTTGTGACTGTTGTTGTTGTGTTGTGACTGTTGTTGTGTTGTGACTGTTGCTGTTGTGTTGTGACTGTTGTTGTTGTGTTGTGACTGTTGCTGTTGTGTTGTGACTGTTGTTGTTGTGTTGTGACTTGTTTTATTGTGACTTGTTGTGTTGTGACTGTTGTTGTGTTGTGACTGTTGTTGTGTTGTGACTGTTGTTGTTGTGTTGTGACTGTTGTTGTTGTGTTGTGACTGTTGTTGTGTTGTGACTGTTGTTGTTGTGTTGTGACTGTTGTTATTGTGTTGTGACTGTTGCTGTTGTGTTGTGACTTTTGTTGTTGTGTTGTGACTGTTGTTGTTGTGTTGTGACTGTTGTTGTTGTGTTGTGACTGTTGTTATTGTGTTGTGACTGTTGCTGTTGTGTTGTGACTGTTGTTATTGCGTTGTGACTGTTGTTGTTGTGTTGTGACTGTTGTTGTGTTGTGACTGTTGTTGTGTTGTGACTGTTGTTGTTGTGTTGTGACTGTTGTTATTGTGTTGTGACTGTTGCTGTTGTGTTGTGACTGTTGTTGTGTTGTGACTGTTGTTGTTGTGTTGTGACTGTTGTTGTTGTGTTGTGACTGTTGTTGTTGTGTTGTGACTGTTGTTGTTGTGTTGTGACTGTTGCCGTGTTGTGACTGTTGTTGTTGTGTTGTGACTGTTGTTGTTGTGTTGTGACTGTTGCTGTTGTGTTGTGACTGTTGTTGTTGTGTTGTGACTGTTGTTGTTGTGTTGTGACTGTTGTTGTTGTGTTGTGACTGTTGTTATTGTGTTGTGACTGTTGCTGTTGTGTTGTGACTGTTGTTATTGCGTTGTGACTGTTGTTATTGTGTTGTGACTGTTGTTGTTGTGTTGTGACTGTTGTTGTTGTGTTGTGATTGTTGTTGTGTTGTGACTGTTGTTGTTGTGTTGTGACTGTTGTTGTTGTGTTGTGACTGTTGTTGTGTTGTGACTGTTGTTGTTGTGTTGTGACTGTTGTTGCTGTGTTGTGACTGTTGTTGTTGTGTTGTGACTGTTGTTGTTGTGTTGTGACTGTTGTTGTGTTGTGACTGTTGTTGTTGTGTTGTGACTGTTGTTGTTGTGTTGTGACTGTTGCTGTTGTGTTGTGACTGTTGTTGTTGTGTTGTGACTGTTGTTGTGTTGTGACTGTTGTTGTTGTGTTGTGACTGTTGTTGTTGTGTTGTGACTGTTGTTGTGTTGTGACTGTTGTTGTTGTGTTGTGACTGTTGTTGTTGTGTTGTGACTGTTGTTGTTGTGTTGTGACTGTTGTTGCTGTTTTGTGACTGTTGTTGTGTTGTGACTGTTGTTGTTGTGTTGTGACTGTTGTTGCTGTGTTGTGACTGTTGTTGTGTTGTGACTGTTGTTGTGTTGTGACTGTTGTTGTTGTGTTGTGACTGTTGTTGTGTTGTGACTGTTGTTGTTGTGTTGTGACTGTTGTTGTTGTGTTGTGACTGTTGTTGTTGTTGCTGTGTTGTGACTGTTGTTGTGTTGTGACTGTTGTTGTGTTGTGACTGTTGTTGTGTTGTGACTGTTGTTGTGTTGTGACTGTTGTTGTTGTGTTGTGACTTTTGTTGTTGTGTTGTGACTCTATGTTGGGTGGAATGGTTGGTGTATAGGTGGCGTGTGGGTGGAGGGGTGTTGCTGTCATGTGGGTGGAGGGGCGTTGCTGGCGTGTGGGTGGAGGGGTGTTGCTGACGTGTGGGTGGAGGGGTGTTGCTGGCATGTGGGTTGAGGGATATTGCGGGCGTGTGGGTGGAGTGGTGTTGTGGGCGTGTGGGTGGAGGGGTGTTGCTGGCGTGTGGGTGGAGGGGTGTTGCCTGCGTGTGGGTGGAGGGGTGTTGCTGGCGTGTGGATGGAAGGGTGTTGTGGGCGGAGTGTGTGGGTGTTGTGGGCGTGTGGGTGGAGGGGATGGGTGTTCTGGTCACTTACTCACTGGTTCTAGTAACAAGTGGCAGGGCGCCAGTTTTTACCGCGTACCAAGTAGTGGTTGCGGTGTGTTGTGTAACCCACTTATGTCTACCCCGCCCACCTTCCACACCCACCCTCCCACCCACCTACCTACATCCCCACCCACTTACCTACCTCCCAACCAATCTACCTACATCCCCCACCCATTAACCTCCCTCTCCACCCACTTACCTCCCTCTCCACCCACCTACTTACCTCCCCACCCACTTACCTCCCCCTCCACCCAGCTACCTACCTCTCCACCCACTTACCTACCTCTCCACCCACTTACCTACCTCTCCACCCACTTACCTCCCTCTCCACCCACCTACCTACCTCTCCACCCACTTACCTACCTCTCCACCCACTTACCTCCCTCTCCACCCACTTACCTACCTCTCCATCCACTTACCTACCTCTCCACCCACTTACCTCCCTCCCCACCCACTTACCTCCCTCCCACCCACCTTCCTACCTCTCCACCCACTTACCTACCTCTCCACCCACTTACCTACCTCTCCACCCACTTACCTCCCTCCCCACCCACCTACCTACCTCTCCACCCACTTACCTCCCTCTCCACCCACTTACCTACCTCTCCACCCACTTACCTACTTCTCCACCCACTTACCTCCCTCCCCACCCGCCTACCTACCTCTCCACCCACTTACCTCCCTCCCCACCCACCTACCTACCTCCCCACCCACCTACCTACCTCTCCACCCACTTACCTACCTCTCCACCCACCTTACCTACCTCCACACCCACCTACCTACCTCCCCACCCACCTACCTACCTCTCCACCCACCTACCTACCTCCACACCCACCTACCTACCTCTCCACCCACCTACCTACCTCTCCACCCACCTTCCTACCTCCACACCCACCTACCTACCTCCCCACCCACCTACCTACCTCTCCACCCACCTACCTACCTCCACACCCACCTACCTACCTCTCCACCCACCTACCTACCTCTCCACCCACCTACCTACCTCCACACCCACCTACCTACCTCCCCACCCACCTACCTACCTCTCCACCCACCTACCTACCTCCACACCCACCTACCTACCTCCCCACCCACCTACCTACCTCTCCACCCACTTACCTACCTCTCCACCCACCTACCTACCTCCACACCCACCTACCTACCTCCCCACCCACCTACCTACCTCTCCACCCACCTACCTACCTCCACACCCACCTACCTACCTCTCCACCCACCTACCTACCTCTCCACCCACCTACCTACCTCCACACCCACCTACCTACCTCCCCACCCACCTACCTACCTCTCCACCCACCTACCTACCTCCACACCCACCTACCTACCTCCCCACCCACCTACCTACCTCTCCACCCACCTACCTACCTCTCCACCCACCTACCTACCTCCCCACCCACCTACCTACCTCCACACCCACCTACCTACCTCTCCACCCACCTACCTACCTCTCCACCCACTTACCTACCTCCACACCCACCTACCTACCTCACCACCCACCTACCTACCTCCACCTACCTACCTCCACACCCACCTACCTACCTCCCCACCCACCTACCTACCTCCACACCCACCTACCTACCTCTCCACCCACCTACCTACCTCTCCACCCACTTACCTACCTCCCCACCCACCTACCTACCTCCACACCCACCTACCTACCTCTCCACCCACCTACCTACCTCCCCACCCACCTACCT
This sequence comes from Homarus gammarus, assembly GCA_958450375.1. Classification (NCBI taxonomy): domain Eukaryota; kingdom Metazoa; phylum Arthropoda; class Malacostraca; order Decapoda; family Nephropidae; genus Homarus; species Homarus gammarus. The sequence goes on from CAUDMG010000519.1 coordinate 268,588, forward strand.
ACCTCCACACCCACCTACCTACCTCTCCACCCACCTACCTACCTCTCCACCCACCTACCTACCTCTCCACCCACCTACCTACCTCTCCACCCACTTACCTACCTCTCCACCCACCTACCTACCTCTCCACCCACTTACCTACCTCTCCACCCACCTACCTACCTCCACACCCACCTACCTACCTCTCCACCCACCTACCTACCTCTCCACCCACTTACCTACCTCTCCACCCACCTACCTACCTCTCCACCCACTTACCTACCTCCACACCCACCTACCTATCAACAGCCTCACCTACCCACCCTACAGAGACGGGAACCATGAGCACATACCAATGTTATCTCGTCTTTCCTCAGAATACACCAAACCCACCAATTTATGGCACCCTGTGTGAACCCCCCCACCCACCGCCCCACCCTACTGCCCCCCCGCACTGACCTCCCCCCCCCCCCTCCCAGCACTGACCCACCCACTGCTCCACCCACTCTACGTACCTCCCCGCTAATAGACTTCAGCAGTGTCGTGTAATGGGTGTTATTTTTCCCCGTTGTATTGTCATCATAACTCTCCCGACGGTCCAGACACACAATGTCACTGTAGTGCGTTTTTTCCCAGCTGAGAAAAGATGCCCCGCCCACTCCTCAGAATTTACACCTGATTGGCTGTTGCAAACCTGTCCGATTTTGTCCTGAAGTAATGATGTATTTCTAAATGAGTTTAATCATAATCGTTGGGATGACAGTTTCTGACGAGAAAGATATTTAGCTAAATTATATAAAGATACAGTCATTCATTATTTCAAACATAAGCACGTAGGAAGTTTATCAGAAGTATTATACATGAATGTTGTTTGTGCATAATGTAGTATTACTGATACGTAATTTGTCTTAGTATGCCTTATTGTGAGTAAAATAAGTATATATTAAATGCATCTTCCGAAAGCGTGAATTTGCTACCAGAGTTTAACAGTTAATTAATGTATAATACTTCTGATAAACTTCCTACGTGCTTATGTTTGAAATAATGAATGACTGTATCTTTATATAATTTAGCTAAATATCTTTCTCGTCAGAAACTGTCATCCCAACGATTATGATTAAACTCATTTAGAAATACATCATTACTTCAGGACAAAATCGGACAGGTTTGCAACAGCCAATCAGGTGTAAATTCTGAGGAGTGGGCGGGGCATCTTTTCTCAGCTGGGAAAAAACGTGCTTATAGGGCTTGGGCAGTTTTTCCCCTTGAATGTGGTAACTTTCAGTGGAACTTGGGACCATCTCTCTCTCTCTCTCTCTCTCTCTCTCTCTCTCTCTCTCTCTCTCTCTTCTGAGGTCTGTTTAGATGTGATTATTATTATTATTATTATTATTATTATTTATTATTATTATTATTATTATTATTATTATTACTAGTACTTTTTTTTAACGTGACCTCCATCCTCCCCCTATAGCCACACCTTCGCCGCCATATTATTACCTTAAAATTAAATATCCTAATACATAAGTAGCTATCCTAGCTGTGTTGAGTTAGTTGAGCCGCAGATCTATGCTGCATTCAGTGACTGTTGCCTCATAGTCAATATCTGCAACTGTTGTCGGCTTTGGGGCCGATGCTCTCGTTCCCCTGAGGCAGAGCAAAGCCGACCTAAGGAGAGAGAAGGACAGTCAACATCTCCTCCAGGCTGTAACATAACTTCTGGGCTGCTGCTTCTGTTCAGATATCACCTCCGCGAGTCTGGTGTAGAAGCATCTTGCACTTGGTCCCATCCTACCAGAGGTTGTGAACACCAGAGGAGTGAAGCTGCCTTGATCAACGTTCTGAATTCTCTCCCCATATGCCCTTATCTTGTCGTTCTCGTTCCTCCTGTGTGCAGCATCGAGAGCTAAGTTACTGTGACACGCGGCCATGGAATAAAAAATCCTGATGTCGAAGAAGGCTCGCTGTCCCCGCGTCCAGAATTCTCGAGCACTGACGTCAACACGGGCTTCGTTGGATGTGTTTGAAGTCCTATGTTGGAAAATCTCACCGTCCAATGGAAGGAGGGTCTGTTCTACCCTGGCATCACGGCAGATATCCTTCAACATATTTGCTGTGAGATCCCTTACTTCATCATGCCTCATGCATATGAAGCCCCCTTCTTGCACACCATGGCAAACCTTCTACTAGCCTACCATACCTTAGAACAATGGCATCTGTAAATTCTTGTTTATTGAGACTGAAACCATTTGCCATTATCGGTAACGTAGTTAACCAGTTCAAGGCGCCCACCTCCTGCGCTATAGCTACTTTTTTCTTCGAATTCTCTGGTACTTGCACCATCAGTTTCTGCAACTTATCACTTTAGTCGTGCTGTCGTTCTGTCGTAATGGACCTTCGAATCTTATTTACTTCACTGGTATCCACCTCACCTGTTGCATTCTGAGCTATTATGTGGTCCGTGAGGGCTGCCGTGAGCGTAACTGAGTTTTGATGTTTTGTGGCAGCAATCTCCTCTGGATTGGTCAATCCCATTCCCCCAAATCTCGGTAGTAGAGCAAGGAGTGATCTTTCTGTTGGGGTTAAGTGAAGGTGTTTCACTAATTTGGGAATGAAATTGACACTGATAGCTTCTTCCAGAATGTGGAGGAGGGGTTCTATATCAGAAATAGTGCGCACCAGGTAGTTCCAGCGATGCTCGACTCCATGGGTGAATGCAGCAAAAGCAGCATATGGCTCTGCTGTAGCAATATCAGACTGAGCTTGGATTTCCCTAACACACTCATGCACCTTTCCCGTTACGTACTACTACTACTGCTATTATTATTATTATTATTATTATTATTATTATTATTATTATTGTTATTATTATTATTATTATTATTATTATTATTATTATTACTATTATTATTATTATTATTATTTTTTTTTTATCGTGGCCTCCAGCCTCCCCCAATAGCCACACCTTCGCCGCCATTTTATTACCATAATATTAAATATCCTAATACATGAGTAGCTATCCTAGCTGTGTTGAATTAGTTGAGCTGCAGATCTATGCGGCATTCAGTGACTGTAGCCTCATAGTCAATATCTGCAGCAGTTGTCGGCTTTGGAGCCGAAGCTCTCGTTCCCCTGAGGCATAGCTAAGCCGACCGAAGGAAAGAGAAGGACAGACGACATCTCATCCAGGCTGTAACATAATTTCTGGGCTGCTGCTTCTGTTCGGAGATCACCTCCGCGAGTCTGGCGTAGAAACATCTTGCGCTTGGTCCCATCCCACCAGAGGTTGTGAACACTAGAGGAGTAAAGCTGCCTTGATCAACGTTCTGAATTATCTCCCTGTATGCCCTTATCTTGTCGTTCTCGTTCCTCTTATGTGCAGCATCGAGAGCTAAGTTATGGTGACATGCGGCCATGGGATCAAAGATCCTGATGTCGAAGAACGCTCGAAGACGGCTCGCTGTCCCTGCGTCCAGAATCCTCGACCATTGACGTCAACGCCGGCTTCGTTGGATGTGTTTGAAATCCTATGTTGGAAAATCTCACCGTCCGATGGAAGGAGGGTCGGTTCAACCCTGACATCATGGCAGATTTCCTTCAACATATTTGCTGTGAGATCCCTTACTTCATCATGCCTCATGCATATGAAGCCCCCTTTCTTGCACACCATGGCGTGAGCGACGTCATAGGAAGAGCCACACACGCATTGGGAGGGCAAACCTTCCACTGGCTTACCGTACCTTAGAGCAATGGCATCTGTAAATTCTTGTTTATTGAGACTGAAGCCATTTGCCCTTATCGGTGACGTAGTTAACCAGTTCGAGGCGCCCACCTCCTTCTCTATAGCTACTTTTTTTCTTCAGATTCTCTGGTGCTTGCAGCACCAGTTGCTGCAACGTATCATTTTGGTCGTGCTGTCGTTCTGTCATAATGGACCTTCGAATCTTATTTACTTCACTGGTATCCACCTCCCCTGTTGCATTCTGAGCTATTATGTGTTATAACTACTACTACTATTATTATTATTATTATTATTATTATTATTATTATTATATTATTATTATTATTATTATTATTATTATTATTATTATTATTATTATTATTATTATATTATTATTATTATTATATTATTATTATTATTACTATTATTATTATTATTATTATTATTATTATTATTATTATTATTATTATTATTATTATTATTACATTCAATTCGTGGGTAACTCCAGTCTCTAGGGATGTGGTAGACAAGTGAACACAACGCTCGTCTCATGTTCAAAGGGTTCACTGGTGTGTGTCCGGGTTACCCCCTCCTCTTTCTCCTCCTCCCTTTCTTCACATTTCGTACTCTTTCAGAAAGGATCAAACTCTTTCTCAACACACACACACACACACACACACACACACGCATTATTTTAAAACTAGAGCCGCTTTTCGTATTATTTCGCCAAGATATAACAAAACCTGTAAACAATAGTGAACACAACGGGTGCATAACAGAGACAAACAGTTATTGGTCACGTGGAGAGTGAGAGGTGTTATCGTCTACCTGTGTGTGTGTGTGTGTGTTATCAAGGTGTGGCCGCAGGTATGTCTCTCCACTTTTATCACCTGGCGCATTTCCCCACCCCTACGTCCAGTAATTAGTCATATAATATAATTAATTACCTGGCAGAGAATTGTATGTGAATATTGTCTAACTTTTATTCGTTAACCCTTTGAGTCCTGAAGGGTTAAATTATCATCGTCATCAAAGAGTTAAATGACTTAGATGTTTGTAAAGGATTGAGCTGACAGGTCTACCGGACAGGTAATGAGGACCTGGCCACGTCTACAGGGAGAGGAAGAAGAGAAGGAGAGACGAGGAAGAAAAATAATGTCTCGAGGAATAGAGAGACACGAAGAGAACCCGTTATAGCCACAAAAGTCACTGTTATACAAGAGAAACATTTAATACAGTATCACTGTCAGAATTAACCTGATGTATTTAATTTTTAGAACAAACTGACAATATTAATGATCCTTGTTTAACTAATCATTCGGCCAGGACGCTTCACTAAAGGTAACCTGATAATTTTAACATTACCTGGGCAGTTCCTGGAAGCCGCCAATGTCACAGACGCTGCTGCCCCCGACCACAGAACAAGCCGTCATGTTTACTCTCACAAGTCTCCAACCCAGACGGGCTTTTCAGAATTCAATACCCGATGTTAGCCTTGAAGATTATCCCAGCCAATTACAAAACACAACATATAGCCTATGGTTAATACGCACTGTCATTGGTCATCGGGGGAGGGGGGGGTGTGTGGAGAGTCAGTCAGTGGCCCTTATTGACCCATACCTCTGTTGTGCCGACTCTCTCTCCCTTATGGTGATATTTCGTTCGTTTCAGTGGTTAGGTTAAGTTCTCTCGGCGGCTGTAATTTGTCACTGGAAAAGGTTCCTATAACTACTTGATCACAGTTGTTTTTTGTCACAGTCTTTGGGGAGGATTATTATTTTTTTTTTCCAAAAAACTGAGTAAATACGTTTTTACCTCAGTTCTGTTAGACACAATTTATCTCACCTTATTAAAAAAAATACCCACTGTGTTTTCTCCTCATTATTATTATTATTATTATTATTATTATGCACTTACTGTATTTTGTTCAACATGACAGACAGACAAAAAAAAATCGACTTTGACTAACTCTCAACTACAGTGATATTATGAGAGGGATATTTGTTCACTTTATCTGTCACTGATGCTGCAGGTGTGTAAATAATAATAATAATAAACGGTTTATTAATAGAGTTGCGGCCGGTGGCTGAAAATTTACAGACTTACATTTGATTTAGACATAATGATATAATGTGTGTGTGTGTGTTGTGTGTGTGTGTCTGTCTGTCTGTCTGTCTGTCTGTCTGTCTGTCTTAACGTAGGAACATCAGGCTAACCTAAGGTTCTTCATGTGTCACGAGACCCAACACCTGTTCGTTCACCTTTTCTTACCTCCGTCTTTTCCGTCCGTCCGTCCGTCAGTCAGTCAGTCCGTCAGCTCCACTTAATAGTTTCCCAAAGACTTAATGGATTAATTTCACTTATTGCATTGAACTATATTATGGCAGTATAGTATTTTCCTTGTGGTCGTTCGTTAGTAACTCGAGTGATTAAAGGTCCTTCAACCATTCATACAACTTGTTGCTGGTGTGAGCTAGTCTATCACTCCTGCGTGTGTGTAGGGGTGAGGGACTTGGTGCTCCTGAGGATGAACCTGGAGGAGCATTACGCCGTTACTTGAGTTAATGATGGGGCGTATCTTAGGGCGTTTCTTTGGGCGTATTTTAGGGCGTCTCTCAGGGCGTCTCTTTGGGCGTTTCTTAGGGCGTCTCTTTGGGCGTATTTTAGGGCGTCTCTCAGGGCGTCTCTCGCGGCGTCTCTTTGGGCGTATCTCAGGGCGTCTCTTTGGGCGTCTCTCAGGGCGTCACGTCACCCCACCACCACACACTGCGCACCAACCAACCTCATGTCTCACGCGGATCATATTGTGAGAGCTTTATAATATCCGTAACACACACACACACACACGCACACACACACACACACACACACACACACACACACACACACACACACACACACACACCAGAACTACAGAGCTCCAAGATAGATCATACTACTACATCACGTCTTCCTCTTCCCTAGTAATTATACTCCCGCCTAGTACATCAATGTTGTCATCCTAACGTTGACCTGGTGGGGGAGGGAGGGGGAGGGGGAGGGGTACAGTAATCATAACATTCTCTACGCTAACCCTCCCCCCTCCCCCTCACCCCTCCCCCCCTGCCCTCGACGATTGTTTCTAAGTGAAGGTATCTACAGAAGTTGTGGTAGAGTGGAGTTGTAGTGTCGTCTTGAGCGTTAGTTGATTGTGTTAGTTTTAGTCAACTTAATCAATCAAAATACCGTTTATCTGATGGTTGGTGACCACAGCCCTCCACTCTAAACGTTCTTGGGCTGGGATTTTTTTTTTTTTTTTTTTTTTTTTTTTTTTTAAGGTTTGTATCTCTCTGGGGACACGTTTTTTAGTCAACATGTCATCACGTGGCATCAAACATCTTCACTCCATCAAGGGTAAAACTTGTTAACATACGAACAGTTGAGTGTGTTGGTACAAGTGTTATCGCTCACACACCCACCACGATACTGTGACCCTGAACTGTGAGGCACGTACAGTGTGAACCCTCGTTGTCATTGTTGACTTTATATACTCCACTTGTTACTTTATTAAACCTTCACTAAAAAAAAAAACTTCTTTAACTATGATTAAACCAGTAAATAGAGTGATTATTAAAACAAACTATCTTTTATTTACAGGTAGGTGATGGAATGAAGTTACTACAAAAAGTGACATCATCTGGCGTCATCTGCTGGTGAGTATTTACATCCGGGTCGTGTGTGTGTAATAGTAAGTCACTTGAGAGTCTTTTGTTTAAGGGTGGTGATGACGACGACTGAGCCACCGCCCTCTTTACTATCATTATATATCTCTCTCTCTGGTGTTCATGTCGTGCTGAAACAACGTATTTCTTCTCGTTACCATGAGAGGAAATGTGGCGTAGTAGACGCTGTAAGGCTCTGAAATAATAAAAGCTTTAAGGGGTTTGGAGATACGCGCTGCCCACCCTGGGAAGTATGTAAACAGTGGTGGTCCCAGTCTGCTCCTCCCACACTCTGAGTCAGAGAGAGAGAGAGAGAGAGAGAGAGAGAGAGAGAGAGAGAGAGAAAAAAAAAAATACTCACGCAACATAAAACAAAAACAATATAGGTATTTTTTTTTATGTTTACAAGGTCAGGTTGCAAGATGGGATATTTATACAATTTCCCAACCTGGAACCTGGCTTAACCTAACCTAACCCAAACAAATGTTATTTAACCTAATCTAATATGGATGGATGAAGGGGCAGGCTGATTCTCTGTGGGTCAGGCTGTGAAGGGCAGGGGGCAGGCTGGATGGGTCACGGACAGCATCTCACATTATCCTAGGCTGGTTATGGCTGTGTGAAGATCGGTGCCAGTGTATGAGTGAACGACGCTGGACTTCTTCTTCTTCTTCTTTGTTCCTACACCCCCTCCTCCTTCTCCTCCCTTACACAACTTTAATACTTCGTCACCTTTCTACTCTCCTCCTCCTCCTCCTACACAGAGTATACAATAACACCAGTAAGCCGGAGATTTTATCACATGTTTAAGGTTCCTCCAAAAACAAATACCTGTTAACCTGTGATTAATGAGGCACAACTTACTGCTCCAGGTACACTGACTGTCACCACCTGTCCCCTGTTTACAAGCATGTCAATTGTAGGCTGAGAGTTAGCGAAGGTTCGTCTGGTGTGTCGTTTACAGTGTGTGTTAGGGTTTCCTTGTGGCGTTGTTCTTCTGTGCTCGTGTTGGTGATAGTTGTGGTGGTTGGTGGTGGTAGTGGTTGATGGTGGCTGGTGGGTAGTTGGCTGTTTGTACAGTACTTCATGAAAGAGAAGAATACAACGAGTTCCATCAACCACAACGTCACCTTAAGCTTCATCACCAAGTCTCCCATCAAAGAAACTCTCGGGTGTCGAGCAGACAACTACCGTTTGTACCAAAAGGTATCTAGTCGGGAGACGACATGGTTTCTTCACCTCTCCCAAGATGCTGCTGCTCAACACAACTTCAAGCCAAACCACTTACAGAACTTGGGGGCAACGAGAGAGTATCAATACGTGTGCCATTTGTTGTCGCTGGAGAATCTGGCAACAGTGGCTTGTAAACATGCCGGAGGCTGGTCTGCCAGGGCCGAGTTGAGGCTGGACCCCGCCCACCCACCCGTCCACCCGTCCGCCTGGTTGGGTTTCTAGGCCAACATTATTATTTCTTTTACTATAATTTTTTTTATTATTCCCGAAAGTCCTTTATGGGGATGAGAGACGCAGCTACGATCAACTAACAGGTCCATAACTCTGTCCAGTTATTAGTTGAGAATTGGCGTAGGTTGGTGTACTGCGTAGTTAGCTTACATGTGTGACCCAGCCAGGGAAGACCCCCCCCCCCCCCAAACAGATCTTCACGAGACCAAGTCTCGGGCTGGTCTCGTGGTCAAAGATGAAGTTTTGAGGTTAAGGTTGCTGATAGGTGAGTTTTTAGCCAACCAGAGTCACAGGGAGATGCCAGTGGCCAATAAGATAACACCAACATAAACGCCGACCCTTGTTCAAATACTAAAGTTGGCTCATTAACTTAAGGTCATTAACCAACAGATTCCTCAACATAAACTAACGAGCTTCCAGTGTTTACTCGTGGACTCCATTAATATTTTAATTCACTTAACATTTCTGTTTCTGTTTCGAAGTTATTAGTATTGAGAAGTTGTACTTTTGGGAGTTTTATTGGTCATCTCCAGCATAAACCATCAGTCGACCAGTCTGTAGTCAACCAGTCCATCGTTTTCATGGTCAATAAAGCCTCTTCCATACACGACATCTTCGTAATTAGTAAGTTCTTGTAATGAAAACTGTCTTAAGTGTGTGTGTGTGTGTGTGTATGTGTGTGTTGAAAGAAGAACTGTCCTTGTGGCAAAAGAGCTGGCTAGGTGTAATATCGACAAAGCAGCCATTAGTGAATCCCGGTGTCCCAGATGAGGGCCAACTCACAGAAGGGTAAGCCTGCTGTGGAAAGAAACCGCATTTATGGAGCCGCTCATGATGCTTCGAGTCCCACTGAATCACTCACGTCATGCCTTTTTCATCAGTGCATACGCCCCAACACTGGATGCGGAGGATGACATCAAGGAGGACTTTTAAGCCGACCTCGACAGAGTGCTAACCTTTATCCCTAGAGAAGACATGGATGTGCTCCTTGGTGACTTCAATGCCAGAGTGGGTAGAGATGCTGACATTTGGCTGGGAACCATAAGGAGAAATAGACTAAGGAAGTGTAATCCCAACGACGTACTCCTCCTCAGCAAATGTGCTGCACACAACCTAATTATCATCACTACCTTGTTTAGGCAGACCGACAAGTTCAAGGGTTGGTGGCAACACCCACGATCGAAACACTAGCATCTCATTGACTACCCTCATTGTCAGAGAAAGAGATCGCCGAGATGTCCTCATCACCCGTGCTATGCGTGGCTCAGACCGCTGTGACAGTGATCATCGGCTCGTCAGAGCCAAGCTCTCACTTCACGTTGCCACAAAACGGCGAAGGCAGGAAGTCTTCAGAAGAGGTTTTAACACTAAGCGTCTGGAGGATCCAGCGGTAGCACATGTTTTCAGAGAGCAGTTCGAACATGGGCTGATAAAAACCCAACAGCAAACAACACAAATCCAAGTGCTGAATGGGATATTCTCGACACTGTCATGAGAAAAACCTGCAGAGACCCTCGGCGAGATTGAAAGAATACACCAGGACTGGTTTGATGAAAATGACCCAGCAATCAATGTACTCATCATGATAAAAGTGCTGCTTTAACTGACTGGCAGAATAACCCTCAGTCTCTGACCAAAGCTGATACCTTCTGCATGAAGAAAGCTCGGGCCCAGCGGGCACTTCGCAATCTAAAGAATGACTGGTTTAAAAATAAAGCATGTGAAACACAAAAGTTTGCAGATCAGCACAAAATGCGCGAATTTTTCAATTCCACCAAAACATTTAGTGGGCCAACCACTCGTGGCACAGCCACCCTCCGCTCATCCGAAGGTAACTCCATCATTAAAGACGATGAAGACCTCCTTCAGCGCTGGAAAGAGCACTACCATTCACTGCTCAACCGAAACATCAATATGGATGTCCTGACTACCCAGCAGGTCCTTCGGCATCCAGAGCTGACCCACCTCAGCTATCCTCCATCCCTGGATGAGGTAGCTACTGCCATGAAACAGATGTAAAATAACAATGCCTCCGGGACTGATGGAGTCCTAGCCGAGGTGTATAAAGCAGGAGGACCTCTGCTAACCAGCCGTCTCCACTCTCTCCTGGAGAATATATGGGAAACGGAGGAAATCCCCCAAGCTCTTAAAGACGCTTCCATCATCAATATTTATAAGAACAAGGGAGACCGGTCTGACTGTGGCAACTACCGCGAGATCTCACTGCTGTGCATAGCTGGCAAGATAATAACCCGAGTCCTCCTAAACAGACTTCTTCCTGAGGCGGAAAACTTCCTCCCAGAATCTCAATGTGGCTTTAGACCATCACATGGCATCACTGACATGATATTTGCTGCCCGCCAGATACAAGAAAAGTGCAGAAAACAGCGTCGTGACCTGTACATGGCTTTCATCGACCTAACCAAGGCCTCCGACTCAGTCAACAGGGAAGCCCTCTGGTGGACCCTCAGCCGTTTTGGCTGCCCACCAAAATTCATCGCCATTGTGAGGCAATTCCACGATGGCATGAGCGACAGTGGCCTGCACAATGGCACCCAGTCAGAGTTCTTCCCCATCCAAACGGGGGTTAAACAAGGGTGTGTACTGGCACCAACTCTCTTTTCCATTTTTATGGCCGCCTTCCTTACTCGTGCCAGTGCTAATTTAGCCGGCAGGGTGAACGTCCTCTTCAACATAAGACGACTCCAGGCAAGAACAATTTTGTCAGCAGCTTTTATTACTGAACTTCAATTTGCAGACGACCTCACCCTTGTTGCTCACACTGAATACGACTTATAGGAGATCCTGAACACCTACGCAGATGTGTATGCACATTTCTGCCTTGAGGTGAATGTACGAAAAACTCAGATTCTCTTTCAACCTGCCCCTGGTTTAAACACACCTCCACCATCAATCCTGCTTAACGGTACTACCCTCTCTATGTTACCCACTTTCGGTAACTCGGCTCCCATCTGTCCATCACAGTGGACATCGATGAAGAGAGTCAGCATCGGATCAGATGCGCATCTCAAGCCTTTAGCAGACTTCGAAACCGTGTCTTCAGTTGTAGGTAGCTGAAATTATCTACAAAGTTGTTTGTATATCGAGCAGTAGTCCTCCCCACCCTGCTATATGGCAGCGAGACATGGGTCACATACAGGAGGCACTTCAAGGCACTTGAAAACTTTCACCAACGTAGTCTACGTCCCATCCTCCGTGTTGGCTGGGAAGACGAGAACAAATGTCAGTATTCTTGCTAACACCAACTGCGCTGGACTGGCCATGTTACCCGACAGTAGACTGCCAAAGCAGCTACTTTACAGTCACCTAGCGAATAGTAAACGTAGCGCCGGTGGGCAACTGAAAAAGTATAAGGATAGTCTTAAGACAAATCTGAAAAAGTGCCAAATTGACCCCCTCACCTGTGAGTCGATTACTCCACATCGTAACGCTTGGAGGGGCACCATACGAGAAGGTGTCAATACTTTCGAGTTAGCCCGACTGCTTACCGAGGCAGACAAGCACCAATGCCGGAAAGACACTGACACCGCCCCTTCCGCAATAGATGTAGCCCTCCACATGTGCAACGAATGTGAACGACGTTGCGGGTCCCGTATCGGCCTCTTTAGTCACCTCAGAACTCACCAATGAAAGAGACATCCATAATAACTCATATCATTGTATCATAGCTGGATGATCGTCATACTCAATTCCGAGTGACAGCAAAGTAGATGTAGTAGTAGTAGTAGTAGTAGTGTGGGTGTGTGTGTGTGTGTGTATTGGTAGGGGCAGGTGAGTCTGACGTGTACCTGTGTACATCAGCGGTAGAAAACCTGCCGAGTTACCGCGGTACACAGGTGTTGTTCCCACTCTCAGGTAAATTATTAAACATACACTGATAAGATATGACGAGGTATTAGCTCTGTGTCACACCTGGAGGCTTGTGAGAAAATATCTAACGCCAGAACAGAAGGAGAAAGTCCTTTGAATGATGTATTAATAATTTGGTGCATTTTACTGTACAGACAAATTTCCTTGGGTAGTGTATAAGTACATTTGGGGTCCGTAGGGAACAGTTAAGTTGGAGGAGGAAGCCGGTACATGCTCACCTGGGTCGTGGTGCCCAGGGCAGGATGCACAGGTGATGTTACGATACAAGCGGGTGATGACGTCACTGGGTACGCTCACCATTTGTGACGTCACCGTGTATATATTGTACGCATATTTTTTCCTCACTTACGGTAAAATTTTGTTTTAGAATATAACTGAGTTTTTTCTTTCGTTCTGTAGGATAGGAGAGGTTTTATTTGATATGATGAAGAGACTCTCGTATTATTATTATATATTGTGGGACTTTTCAAATCTTGGGTCCAGACGGAGGTGGGGGCGAAGAGGTGAAACAATGAACATTGATTGGCGTCGCCCTGGGCTGCCCTGGGCAGGTCTCACTGTTGCTATGCTGATGCTACGAAACACCACGAGGGAGACCAGACACACACACACAAAGTTTTCCTCTCTCATGACTCTTGCGTGTGGGAGCTTGAAGTAAGTAGCTATAGAGTCGTACTGTATATAAAATTAATCACTTTTATAGCACCTGTGTCTTGGTTTTGGATCATATATGAAACTATAATCAGATACTTATATTAATTTTATAGAGTGAACTTGTTAATGAATATACCTGAGCGTGTGTACAGATGAGTGAGTGAGTCAGTCTCTGGAGGAGCTGCACCGCCCTGTTGCTATGTTGAGTGAGTCAGTCTCTGGAGGAGCTGCGCCGCCCTGTTGCTATGTTGAGTGAGTCAGTCTCTGGAGGAGCTGCGCCGCCCTGTTGCTATGTTGAGTGGTCCAGCTGCCCCAGGGTCATTATTATTATTATTATTATTATTATTATTATTATTATTATTATTATTATTATTATTGTTGTTGTTGTTAGGTTAGGCTGAGGATATATAATCATAAAGTAAAATAACCTGGGGTGTCTAATCTTCCTGTGATCCTGAAAAATGTAAAACTAAGATTATCTTACATAAACAAAATGACGGACAGACAGACAGACATCTTTATTACTTTTTCACCAGCCCTTCCATCCCAGCGCTGCTCTGAACTGCTAGAGTTCGCCTGCTGCCCACCTGAAGTTTAATCACCCCCGACACTACATGAGGGGCTAATCTTCAGATGACGGTAAACCTCAGTAGTAGAGGTGTAGTGAAATGACTCCACTAACTACTGTACCTAAACTTTTATTTTCAACTTATAATTTTACCGAAATATGCAAAGTTTACAATGTACTTTTTTAACATTTGGGAAATATCCATAGCTAAAACAACCAATCACAGGACCCAGAATATACCTGTAGGAGTTTACAGTAGCCAATTACGCGCTTTGTTGTTGTGTAACATCACTTTAGGCGTTCTGTGTCCCCTCCTCCCGGCAGTTGAAAATGTGTGTGTGTGTGAGTGTGTGATGCAGCTAGCGGTCTGTGCCTCTGTTTTTGTGGGCACTGGCCATTCCCGACCACCACTAGACATATATTAAGTTCAAGAAGACAGCAAGAAGCTCATTCCTGCCATAGTGTTTGACTTTTGTTGATGTGTACTGAAATGGTTGATGTGACAGTTATCATCACATCGTCATCAAATCAACACAGACTTGTAGCGGTAAGTGTAATTTTCTTTAGACTGGTGAAACATTCTTGAAGATAGTGTGCCAATGGAACAAACTTTCAGATTATAAGTAAACCTAGTAGACAATTATAAATAAGATTGGTCACATTATCTGCGACCTCTTAGCGTCACATCAGCGGGCTGTGCACTTTGGCGCAGCTACTTTTTAAAAGCCATATTTGGGCGTGACAACTGTAATGGTAATAATGAGGTAAAAAGTGTCATAAATAAATTAAATATTGGAAAGATGACTCAGTTTTGGGTTGTGAAAGAAAATCGGATAGTGTGTGACCCTGCCAGGCACAAGTATAAGTGAGAGTTAGAGCTCAATAGCCGCCACTTCCAGAAGTCTTGCGTGAGTTGTGGAGACCTTAGTCAAGGCTGCTCGAGGTCACTCAGACGTCAACAATGGATGCAGTGCTGGAAAACCACAAAACCTTTTTGGCCGTGAACCTGACAGATGACTCGGACCTGATAACGAGATCTGAGATTCCCGAGTTCCACGACAATTTAAATAATGAGTTACTTAATGCACAAAGGCAGAACATACCATACAAAAAACTCAGATCAGACAACAATGACCCTAAATGGATAAATAATTATTTAAAGAACATCATTGGCCAAAGGAAGGCTATTGGTAGAAGGATAAAGCTTGGCGAAATTTACCTCCAGGATTATTATAAGATATTGGCGAGTAGGGTTAAAACCGAGATAAGGAAATCCAAGAGGAATAATGAGGTAAGGATAGCAAGGGAGGCGAAGACAAACCCCAAAGGATTCTACCAAATGTATCAAACTAAAACACGAGAAAAGATTGGACCAATACTGTCAGATACCGGCGAGCTCACTGATAACGACGGAGAAATGAGCAATAATTTGAATAAATATTTTTCAACAGTTTTCACCACCGAAAATTTAAACATGATACCCGAGGCACCGGCTCTATTCAGAGATGGTGAAAAAAACAAATTAAGCGAGATAGTAGTGACTAGTAACGATGTTAATAAGCAAAAAGACAAACTAAAGCCTAATAAGTCACCTGGTCCCGATGAGATATTTGCCAAAGTATTAAAGGAATGTAAGGAAGAGCTTAGTATGCCCTTAGCAAAGTTGTTTAACATGTCATTAAAAACAGGTGTAGTACCAGAATCCTGGAGGATAGCGAATGTAATACCGATTTTCAAGAAGGGGGATAGATCACTATCCTCTAACTACCGCCCAATCAGTCTAACATCAATAGTAGGCAAATTACTGGAAGCAATCATTTCAAACTGTATTCGAAATCACCTGGAGAAGCACGGATTGATCAATGATTCCCAGCATGGCTTCACAAGCGGGCGTTCTTGTCTAACTAATCTATTAACATTCTTTTCATCAGTTTTCGAATCTGTGGACGAGGGGCACAATTATGATGTGATATATCTCGACTTTAGCAAAGCCTTCGACAGAGTTCCCCGCGAAAGACTAATCAGAAAGGTAGAAGCACATGGCATCAAAGGTGACATCCTTAAATGGATTAGGGCGTGGTTACAAGACAGGAAACATTGAGTGAGCATTAACGGCCCTAAGTCCTATTGGAGCAACGTCACAAGTGGAGTTCCCCAAGGCTCAGTACTTGGACCATTATTATTTATTATATACATAGACAGCAACATAAGTAAATTTGCTGATGACACTAAAATAGGACGTGTTATCAAATATGACGAGGACTCCGCAAAACTACAGGAAGATCGAAACAAATTTTTCGAAGGATCTGAAAAATGGCAGATGAAATTCAAGGTGGACAAATGTAAAGTACTCAGTATAGGAGATGTAAACAGGGAAACCAGATACCAGATGAACAACGATGCTATAGAGAAATCCGACTGCGAGAGAGATTTAG
>CAUDMG010000519.1:290000-335000 GCA_958450375.1 Homarus gammarus
CACACAGTACACACACACATACACAATACACACACACACACACATGCACAGTACACACACACACACACACAGTGTTGTTGTTGATAGTTCTTTATTCCACAGCTTGAGCTGGTAGACTGTTCCATGGTTCCCCCAGCCTTTGTGTGTACAAGTATCCGTATATAAGTCCACCGTGACATCTTAGCGATCTTGAAGTTGCGTCCCCTCTTGTTGGTGGTGCGTGCCGTCACAAACATGTGGCCCGAGTTCACGTTTTCCATCACTTTCAAGATGTTGAATGTGGCTATGAGATAAGCCCTATTGTGCCTTATCTAAAGAGTTGTTCCAGAATCTTCTTAGTCGTTTGTGTTGCACCTTTTCAAGGGATGATAGGTTTACATGCCTGTACAGTGTTCCAGAAGGTACGACTTATAATTCCTTAAGTTCCTTTCACTGCTGCTCCCACTTGTTGCTCCGCCTGTAGTGATTGGCCTTCACGACGCTCAGACCATTTTCCTCGCAAAGTGTTATTAACATCATAGTTGTGATTTGGGCTGTTGTAACTCTCGCGTCATATATTTTGTAGTCTTAAACGACATTTGTCAGTCCTGCGATCACCTTAACAGCTTGTGCAGGTCTCCTTTCATGGTTACCTAGCATTAGTGAGGCCACAGATGGATTATGCTGTTCAGTTCTGGTGTCCTTATTATAGAATGGACATAGATTCTTTGGAGAGAGTACAAAGAAGAATGACAAAAATGATCCATAATATTAGAAACCTTCCATATGAAGAAAGACTGAAAAGCTTGGGCTTGCATTCATTAGAGAGGCGTAGAGTTAGGGGAGATATGATAGAGGTGTACAAGTGGGTGAGTGGGATTAACAAGGGTAATATGGAAGATGTTCTGAAGCGCAGTAATAACGAAATAACTAGAACAAATGGCTTTAAATTAGATAAATTCCGATTCAGAAAGGATATAGGCAAGCACTGGTTTGGTAATAGAGTTGTGGATATGTGGAATAGGCTACCGAGTGCTATAGTAGGATCGGGGACGCTAGGGAGCTTCAAGACGAAGTTGGATAGGCACATGGAAGTGCTGGGATGGGTGTGAAAGGGATCTATCTGCCCTGTATGGGCCAGTCGGCCTCCTGCAGTATCCCACTTTCTTATGTTCTTATGTACGACATCCTCTTGACTTGTTACTTTCCCAATTATCTCCGTTGTTCAAAAACTTGACAATTATCTCTTGTTCCTCCACGGGGTAAAAATAATCCCGGACTCTCCGAGCAAGTATAGGACTGGTGGTCATGACCCACGATGGTTATCAATATTTTGGGGTGATTAAACGAAGAGTCCAGATGGTGACTGTATGTATTATTATTAGACCACGTTAAAGAAAGTAGTCGTATATATTAGGACAAGTAGTGATAATTAGACAAGATAATCCTTGCCAATAATAAAATGTTCCGTTAATCTTGGTCTGATTCAGGAGGCTTTATACTTCTGAAGGAAATAATTCACTTTTATTTGTGGTGTTTGAGTACATTAGTTACTGCAAAGGTATGGTATGCCCTTGTCTACGTGCTTGGGATTGTGGCTGCGTGGCTGAGTGAGTTAGAATCTCTAGCGGATGTAATGAAGCTGAAATTCACGGTTTGATAGTGTGACAAATATAACTGCGTTATATCTGTACCGGTTTAGAAACATCTGGACTACATAATGGGGGAGATACCTGGCCCCTGTCTCTGGTCCCAGTTACACGTGGCAGACACCTGAGTTGACTATATGTACTGTGTGACGCCAGGTACACGTACAATTAACTGAGGTCGTGGACTGACTTGTACTGTACATGTTTCTGGCTCCAGTGTTAAGTAGTCAGTGTTGTATTTGTCGCTAATGGCTTTTCGTATACAGTACAACACACACAGACACACGCGTCAGCAGCAGCACGACGCTAAGTGTACTGTGTTGGAGGCAGACAGTCCCCGCGGCGCCCTGGATCTAGCCGGGGACACAGACCACACCCACAGTCAATCCAGAAGTGGACTGCCACACCCACAACACCTTAAACACTCACTTAACCAAAAACACCCACTCGAAGAGTTTATTTTCCTGACCCCTATAGGCGACAGGTCCTCGGCCAGGATGGAGGAGGTACTTGGCCAAGGATTAAGGTGGGTACTCGGCCAGAGTTATGGTCTCCTGCCAGAGTGGCGCTCGGCGGGTCTCCGTGGGTGTGTGGGATATCTACAAGTATTGAGTGAGCCGTTAAGTGGTAAATCGTGTTAAAATGTAATGTAAGGGGAGGGGGATGGAGGTACTCATGTGAGGGCGGGAGAAGTGGATGGGGAAGTGTTGAGAGGACTGGGGAGGGGAGGGGAGGGGTGAAGAAGGAAAGGTTAAGTGAGAGTTATATTATAACTACATCATAAAACTCCTCACCATTGAAGCTAAATACTTGAATTAATCAATTTGAAATATTTGTTACATTCTTATTAGTACTTTCATGTCACCTGTTCCCACCATGACGTCAGTGACCACACACACACACACACCCCGTGACGTCAACACTTATGAAGGTGTATATGCAAAACCTGAAAACTGGGGTGACTGTGTGTGTGCAAGATCTCTATTCCGTAATCGACAGTTGAATGAGTAAAATGCTGTAGTTCGTCCCCATGATGATGATGATGATGATGATGATGTCTGAGACGAATAGAATTGCTGTCACCTCTCAGTTTATATTCTGGGTGAAAGTTGCATCATAGTACAACAGCCAGTAGCTACGTGAGACCCCGTGTGCGAGAGTGTGTGTGTGTTTGTGTGTGGGGGACGGGGTGGAAATGTCCGTGCGTGTGCATGTCCGTCTCTGTCGTGGCGACCTGTGGTGTAATGGTCAGCATGCTCGCCTCGCAAGCGAGCGGAACCGAATTCGATCCTCGGGCAGGGTGAAACTATGGGCACGTTTCTTTATGCCATTTGCCTCTGTCTACCCTGCAGTAATTGGGGACATGGATGATAATCGATTTGCCGATCGTATTCCGGGGTAATGGTTAGGCAGTGTAGTTGGCGAGTTGTCCGGTTTTCTCGGACTATTCCTTGACACTGGGTCATGCAGCTCGTTAACTCAGGGTGTGGTTGTTGTGTTGGCGACAGCTTCTACACCTTAAACAGATTCATGCCTAGGATGCCCTTGGGCCGGCCATCCTCGTTACACGAGGGGCAACCATTATTATTTTATTATGTCCGTCTGTGGTCCCCGAGTTATGATGGTGATATCTGAATGACACACAGAGATAGATCCTGGATATTGTTGCCTTATATGGAGCTGTCGGACGAGTACCCCACCTTCAGTAGCTCATCTCCCTAGGTTACTGGTGCTGCTGGTTAGGTTTGTGAGGTGCTGGTTAGGTTAGGTACTGATGCTGCTGGTGGTTATAGGAGGGAGGGTCATAAAGCACAAGAACAAAATATACCATACAGAAAAATTAGGTCAAATAAGAATGAGCCAAGGTGGATGACCAGAGAACTTAAACATGACATAGGAATAAAGAAAGGAATATATAAGAAATTAAAGGGAGGGGAGGAGCAGCTCAGAAACAGGTATAATGAACTATCTAGGAATGTTAAGAAAAATGTAAGGAAAGCAAAGAGAGACTATGAAATCAAAATAGCAAGAGAATCCAAGGCGAATCCCAAGGGATTTTTCCAGGTATATAGAACAAAGGTCAAGGACAAAGTTGGGCCTTTAAAGTCAGGGAGGGGAGAAGTGATAAATGGCAGTGTAGAAATAAGCAAAGCATTGAACAGCTACTTCTTATCAGTTTTCACAGAGGAAATTCCCTATGAAATTCCAGAGGTGGAACTGATATTTAAGGGAAAAGAAGAAGAGAAATTAAAGAATAACACTATCAGAAAAGATGATGCTCTTAAGAAGATAAATAAACTGAAGAAGACAAAATCCCCAGGGCCGGATGAAATTTTCCCTCGAGTCTTGAAAGAGTGTAGGGAACAGATTAGCCGACCCCTCGTAAACTTATTTACAAAATCATTAGACACTGGAGTTGTGCCAGACTTGTGGAAACAGGCAAATGTAGTACTCATATTCAAAAAGGGAGACAGAGCATCAGCGTCAAATTACCGGCCGATCAGTTTGACGTCAGTTGTGGGCAAATTTCTTGAATCAATTATAGCAGATAACATCTGATCACATTTAGAGAAAAGCAAATTCATCTACGACTCTCAACATGGGTTTACAAAGGGAAAATCTTGTCTAACAAATCTGCTGACATTTTTTAGGAAAGTCTTCGAGGTAGTAGATAATGACGAAAATTACGATGTTATTTACTTAGACTTTAGCAAAGCATTTGACAGAGTACCGCATCAGAGGCTTCTGAGAAAAATTAAGGCTCATGGTATCGAGGGGAAAGTTTTAAATTGGATAAAATCATGGCTCACCGATAGAACGCAGAGGGTCAGCGTAGATGGTGCTAAATCTGAGTGGGGTCGTGTAACCAGTGGGGTTCCCCAGGGGTCAGTACTAGGCCCACTCTTGTTCATAATCTACATAAACTATCTAGATACTGGGATCAGCAGTGACATAAGCAAGTTTGCGGATGACACCAAAATAGGGCGGCAGATTAATTCAGGGCAGGATGCAAATGCATTGCAGGAGGATCTAAATAAACTGCAGGGGTGGTCTGAAAAATGGCAAATGAAATTCAACACCAGCAAGTGCAGCTTACTTAATATTGGAAGAACAAATACTGTCAATGTATACAGCCTTAACAGCATCAACCTAGAGAAGTCGACTTGTGAAAGAGACCTAGGGGTACTTGTAAGCCCGGACCTACGGCCTAGAAAACAGTGCGTTAATGTTCGAAATAAGGCAAACAGAGTGTTGGGTTTTATATCTAGAAGTGTAAGTAACAAGAGTGCAGAGGTCTTATTGCAACTATATCTTGCGCTAGTCAGGCCGCACCTCGATTATGCGGTTCAGTTCTGGTGCCCCTATTATAGAATGGATATAAATTCACTAGAGTCGGTGCAGCGAAGAATGACAAAAATGATTCCGGGACTTAGAAACCTTCCATATCAGGATAGGTTAAAGAAACTAAACTTGCATTCCCTAGAAAGACGAAGAGTGCGGGGAGATATGATAGAAGTATTCAAGTGGGTGAAAGGAATCAATAAAGGTGATATAGATAAAGTTCTTATAATATCCGAGCAGGATAGGACTCGGAGCAACGGATTTAAGTTGGATATGTCTAGGTTTAGGAGGGAGATAGGAAGGAACTGGTTTACAAATAGGGTGGTGGACGAGTGGAACAAGCTTAGCAACCTTGTAGTAAGCGCTGGAACGCTGGAAAGTTTCAAAGGGAGGCTGGATAGATTCATGGATGATAGAGAGTGGTAGTAACTCTCGACAGGAGCTGCCATGCACAGGCCAACCGGCCTATTGCAGACTCCTTATTTTCTTATGTTTTTATGTTCTTATGTTATATTGGTGTCTGTTGGTGTTAGGTTACAGGTAATCTTGGTGTTCATGTTATAACTACTTCCCATCATCTCCGTTACTGTCATGTTACAGCTTCCCATCATCTCCGTTACTGTCATGTTACTGCTTTTCATCATCTCCGTTACTGTCATGTTACTGCTTCTCATCATCTCCGTTACTGTCATGTTACAGCTTCTCATCATCTCCGTTACTGTCATGTTACAGCTTTTCATCATCTCCGTTACTGTCATGTTACTGCTTCTCATCATCTCCGTTACTGTCATGTTACAGCTTCTCATCATCTCCGTTACTGTCATGTTACTGCTTCTCATCATCTCCGTTACTGTCATGTTACTGCTTCTCATCATCTCCGTTACTGTCATGTTACTGCTTCTCATCATCTCCGTTACTGTCATGTTACTGCTTCTCATCATCTCCGTTACTGTCATGTTACTGCTTTTCATCATCTCCGTTACTGTCATGTTACTGCTTCTCATCATCTCCGTTACTGTCATGTTACAGCTTCTCATCATCTCCGTTACTGTCATGTTACAGCTTTTCATCATCTCCGTTACTGTCATGTTACTGCTTCTCATCATCTCCGTTACTGTCATGTTACAGCTTCTCATCATCTCCGTTACTGTCATGTTACTGCTTCTCATCATCTCCGTTACTGTCATGTTACTGCTTCTCATCATCTCCGTTACTGTCATGTTACTGCTTCTCATCATCTCCGTTACTGTCATGTTACTGCTTCTCATCATCTCCGTTACTGTTGTGTTACTGCTTTTCATCATCTCCGTTACTGTCATGTTACTGCTTCTCATCATCTCCGTTACTGTTGTGTTACTGCTTCTCATCATCTCCGTTACTGTTGTGTTACTGCTTTTCATCATCTCCGTTACTGTCATGTTACTGCTTCTCATCATCTCCGTTACTGTTGTGTTACTGCTTCTCATCATCTCCGTTACTGTTGTGTTACTGCTTTTCATCATCTCCGTTACTGTCATGTTACTGCTTCTCATCATCTCCGTTACTGTTGTGTTACTGCTTCTCATCATCTCCGTTACTGTTGTGTTACTGCTTTTCATCATCTCCGTTACTGTCATGTTACTGCTTCTCATCATCTCCGTTACTGTTGTGTTACTGCTTCTCATCATCTCCGTTACTGTTGTGTTACTGCTTTTCATCATCTCCGTTACTGTCATGTTACTGCTTCTCATCATCTCCGTTACTGTTGTGTTACTGCTTTTCATCATCTCCGTTACTGTCATGTTACTGCTTCTCATCATCTCCGTTACTATCATGTTACTGCTTCTCATCATCTCCGTTACTATCATGTTACTGCTTCTCATCATCTCCGTTACTATCATGTTACTGCTTCTCATCATCTCCGTTACTGTCATGTTACTACTTCCCATCATCTCCGTTACTATCATGTTACTGCTTCTCATCATCTCCGTTACTATCATGTTACTGCTTCTCATCATCTCCGTTACTGTTGTGTTACTGCTGTCATCCTGTACATCGCCGTGTTCGTGTCCGTGACCGTGGGGGAACAAAGGAATCGGATTATTAATATTCGGTCAACTTTTAACTGTGTATGAAAGGTCGCCATAAAGGATATATCTAGCGCGCACACACACACGCACACACACACACACACACACACACACACACACACACACACAGGCGTGACTGGGTACCTCATTTCGCAGCAGGTAAACTCAGAACTCATTCGTTACCCCTGAAGTGACTCTGTTAAATACATTCTCACGTCATCAGTTTGAGAGAACATTTAACCCAGCCGTGAAAGTGTACCTAAACCTGATCAATTATTTTGACTGGTCACACGCATAACCTAACCTAACCTATTTCCTGGCGGCTGACACGGGTCCACTCCTAGGACACAAGGATAATAAATTAATAATGGTTTGCCCTGAGAGAGTGTGTGTGTGTGTGTGTGTGTGTGTGTGTGTGTGTGTGTGTGTGTGTGTGTCCATTCATATGCAATATCTTCCAAAGCGAAAACTATATAATACAATAATGTAAAATTCGTTTAGTGTTTATATTTGAATAACTGATGTAATTTTATTCATAGTAATCATATTATTCCTTCCTTAACGACCCAATGTTTTCATATAATGGCCACAAACAGGATATTTTGTCTCCATTTGTCACTGTTAATTTGGACAGCTCCCCCTTTAAGGTGAGAGGTTAAGGGATGACGCGTGTAACACTGCCTGACCGTCGGACGTGTTGAAGCAACTCCTCATCGTCATATTTGTGAATTATGTGAACGTGCTTGTCTGGGTTTGTATGTCGGACAGAACCCGTGACCGTCTGCATGAGTGTACAGTATTTACACCACATAAAGGACAGACGAGGCTTAAAGTGGACACTCGCCTCCTACGCCTTGAAATATGCGTCTAGCGGCATATCTGAAGACGCCACTGTCCTTTATGAAGGCTGAGTGTGTGTGTGTGTCTCGATGACAGTGAGATGTGTCAAAAGAGTAATCCGACACACTGTTGAGGCAAGATATGTGTTGGTGAGGCAGATAAGAGGTGTTGTATTTACTGCAGCACATCTTACAACTGTTAAAGATATTCATTAACATTATTGATGTCCAATAGGTGTAAGCACCAAGACACGAGAGGTTCTTTAGGTGAGAACATGATGGTTTGTGTTGTAATGGACGATATATTTCACTATAGACTTTTGTTCTTATTAAGTCTCCCGTGTTGATATGGTGTGAAGTTGGTTAAGTGAAGTACTTCATGACTTATTGGTGACACTTGTCTTATGTTAGGGAGACCTTTGAGACTCCCATAGAAGGTAGTGAGGACTCTTGTGAAACACCGGCGTCTTGTGTGGGTGGCGTCCGTCGGGAAGGTGGCGTGGCGCCTCGACCAATCATTTGGGCGCCGCGGGTGGGTGGCAGCAGCTCGGCGACGGTGGTGGTGTGTGTGATGACGGCGGCAATACTACCATGGCCGCCCACCGTTCGTCCACACACACACGATGTTTATCTTCACTGCAGTAACCATCAATGTATTAAACAAACTGTCTGTAAAACTGGAATGCCTTGTGATGTTGTCCGGTTTTCTGCACATTTTCCTCTCCGTTCTGATCTTACGGCCGATAACTCAACAATCACTTAACTTACATTCTTGAAATTTAGTTGGTGGTTTCTTACATCATCAGTGAAGATTCCTTTAGAGTTGGGACCCGATCCACCGTTAGTTGTCCCACCCATAACTTGGATACTCCGTGACCAACTACCTTTAAATTTCGCACGTAGGTCGATAGTCTCCAGTGACGGACCTGATAGATTCTTGGTGAGGCGAGGTTATTGTTATTATTATTGTAGTTGTTATTGTTATTATTATTATTATTATTGTTGTTGTTTATATTATTATGCATTATTATTTAATAGAATTAGGTCGTATAAAACATGGAATAGGGTGATTTTTTATACCCTAAATGATCAGACATTGCTTCAAACATAGGTTGGAAGGATACATGAGCAATAGGGGTTGGGTGTAAATGGGACTGCCCAGTATGGACCAATAGACCCGCTGCAGTTTCCTCCATTCTTATGTTCTTATGTTAATAATAGGGCGATCATAACTATTTAACATAACCTCATTTAAGATAGTTGAAGAATAGGGATTAAATTGGGTGATGAATTCTATGATTGAGAGGTGAGAGAAGGGTAGTGGACGGGAGGAGAGGGAGGGAAGGGTGGTGGACGGGAGGAGAGGGAAGGGTAGTGGACGGGAGGAGAGGGAAGGGTAGTGGACGGGAGGGGAGGGAGGGAAGGGTAGTGGACGGGAGGAGAGGGAGGGAAGGGTAGTGGATGGGAGGAGAGGGAGGGAAGGGTAGTGGACTGGAGGAGAGGGAGGGAAGGGTAGTGGACGGGAGGGGAGGGACGGAAGGGTAGTGGACGGGAGGAGAGGGAAGGGTAGTGGACTGGAGGGGAGGGGAGGGAAGGGTAGTGGACGGGAGGGGAGGGGAGGGAAGGGTAGGGAGGAGGGGAGGGAGGGAGGGTAGTGAACGGGAGGAGAGGGAGGGAAGGGTAGAGGACGGGAGGAGAGGGAGGGAAGGGTAGTGGAGGGGAGGGGAGGGAAGGGTGGTGGACGGGAGGGGAGGGAGGGAAGGGAGGGAAGGGTAGTGGAGGGGAGGGGAGGGAAGGGTAGTGGACGGGAGGGGAGGGAGGGAAGGGTAGTGGACGGGAGGAGAGGGAGGGAAGGGTAGAGGACGGGAGGAGAGGGAGGGAAGGGAGGAAGGGTAGGGAGGGAGGAGAGGGAGGGTAGTGGACGGGAGGAGAGGGGAGGGAAGGGTAGTGGACGGGAGGGGAGGGAGGGAAGGGTAGTGGACGGGAGGAGAGGGAGGAAGGGTAGAGGAGGGAGGAGAGGGAGGGAAGGGAGGGAAGGGAGTGGACGGGAGGAGAGGGAAGAGTAGTGGACGGGAGGAGAGGGAAGGGTAGTGGACGGGAGGGGAGGAGAGGAAGGGTAGTGGACGGGAGGAGAGGGAGGGAAGGGTAGTGGACGGGACGAGAGGGAGGGAAAGGTAGTGGAGGGAGGAGAGGGAGGGAAGGGTAGAGGAGGGAGGAGAGGGAGGGAAGGGAGGAGGGTAGTGGACGGGAGGAGAGGGAAGGGTAGTGGACGGGAGGAGAGGGAAGGGTAGGAGGGAGGGGAGGAGAGGAAGGGTAGGGAGGGAGGAGAGGGAGGAAGGGTAGGGAGGGAGGAGAGGGAGGGAAAGGTAGTGGACGGGAGGAGAGGGAGGGAAGGGTAGAGGACGGGAGGAGAGGGAGGGAAGGGTAGTGGACGGGAGGAGAGAGAGAGAAGGGTAGTGGACGGGAGGAGAGGGGAGGGAAGGGTAGTGGACGGGAGGGGAGGGAGGGAAGGGAGGGGACGGGTGGGGAGGGAGGGAAGGGTAGTGGACGGGAGGAGAGGGAGGGAATTGTAGTGGACGGGAGGAGAGGGGAGGGAAGGGTAGTGGACGGGAGGGGAGGGGAGGGAAGGGTAGTGGACGGGAGGGGAGGGAGGGAAGGGTAGTGAACGGGAGGAGAGGGAGGGAAGGGTAGAGGACGGGAGGAGAGGGAGGGAAGGGAGGGAAGGGTAGTGGAGGGGAGGGGAGGGAAGGGAAGGGACGGGAGGGGAGGGAGGGAAGGGTAGTGGACGGGAGGAGAGGGAGGGAAGGGTAGAGGACGGGAGGAGAGGGAGGGAAGGGAGGGAAGGGAGTGGACGGGAGGAGAGGGAAGGGTAGTGGACGGGAGGGGAGGGAGGGAAGGGTAGGGAGAGGGAGGGGAGGGGAGGGAAGGGTAGGGGACGGGAGGAGAGGGAGGGAAGGGTAGAGGACGGGAGGAGAGGGAGGGAAGGGAGGGAAGGGAGTGGACGGGAGGAGAGGGAAGGGTAGGGACGGGAGGAGAGGGAAGGGTAGTGGACGGGAGGGGAGGAGAGGAAGGGTAGTGGACGGGAGGAGAGGGAGGGATGGGTAGTGGACGGGACGAGAGGGAGGGAAAGATAGTGGACGGGAGGAGAGGGAGGGAAGGGTAGAGGACGGGAGGAGAGGGAGGGAAGGGAGGGAAGGGTAGTGGACGGGAGGAGAGGGAAGGGTAGTGGACGGGAGGAGAGGGAAGGGTAGTGGACGGGAGGGGAGGAGAGGAAGGGTAGTGGACGGGAGGAGAGGGAGGGAAGGGTAGTGGACGGGAGGAGAGGGAGGGAAGGGTAGTGGACGGGAGGAGAGGGAGGGAAGGGTAGTGGACGGGAGGAGAGGGAGGGAAGGGTAGTGGACGGGAGGAGAGGGAGGGAAGGGTAGTGGACTGGAGGAGAGGGAAGGGTAGTGGACGGGAGGAGAGGGAAGGGTAGTGGACTGGAGGGGAGGGGAGGGAAGGGTAGTGGACGGGAGGGGAGGGAGGGAAGGGTGGTGGACGGGAGGAGAAGGAGGGAAGGGTAGTGGACGGGAGGAGAGGGAGGGAAGGGTAGTGGACGGGAGGAGAGGGAGGGAAGGGTAGTGGACGGGAGGAGAGGGAGGGAAGGGTAGTGGACGGGAGGAGAGGGAGGGAAGGGTAGTGGACGGGAGGAGAGGGAGGGAAGGGTAGTGGATGGGAGGAGAGGGAGGGAAGGGTAGTGGATGGGAGGAGAGGGAGGGAAGGGTAGTGGACGGAGGAGAGGGAGGGAAGGGTAGTGGACTGGAGGAGAGGGAGGGAAAGGTTGTGGACGGGAGGAGATGGGGAAGGGTAGTGGAGGGAGGAGAGGGAGGGAGGGATGGAGGGAGGAGATGAGGAGGGAATGGACGGGAGGAGAGGGAGGGAAGGGTAGTGGACGGGAGGAGAGGGAGGGAAGGGTAGTGGACGGGAGGAGAGGGAGGGAAGGGTAGTGGACGGGAGGAGAGGGAAGGGTAGCGGACGGGAGGAGAGGGAGGGTAGGGTAGTGGACGGGAGGAGAGGGAGGGAAGGGTAGTGGACCGGAGGAGAGGGAGGGAAGGGTAGTGGACGGGAGGAGAGGGAGGGAAGGGAGTGGAGGAGGAGAGGGAGGGAAGGGAGTGGAGGGAGGAGAGGGAGGAAGGTAGGGAGGGAGGAGAGGGAGGGAGGGAGGGAGGGAGGAGAGGGAGGGAGAGGGAGGGGAGGAGGAGGGAGGGAGAGGGAGGGAGGGAGAGAGGGAGGGGAGTAGGACGGGAGGAGAGAGGAGGGAAGGTAGTGGACGGAGGAGAGGGAGGGGAGGGAGGAGAGGAGAGGAGGGAGGAGAGGGAGGGAGAGAGGGAGGGAAGGAGGGAGAGGAGAGAGGAGGGAGAGGGGAGTGGAGGGAGGAGAGGGAGGAAGGGTAGGGAGGGAGGAGAGGGAGGAGGAGGGTAGTGGAGGAGGAGAGGAGGGAGGGAGGAGGGAGGAGAGGGAGGAGAGGGAGGAGGAGAGAGGGGAGAGGGAGGGACGGGAGGAGAGGGAGGGAAGGGTAGTGGATGGGAGGAGAGGGAGGGAAGGGTAGTGGATGGGAGGAGAGGGAGGGGAGGGAAGGGTAGTGGACTGGAGGGAAGGTGAGGAAAGGTTGGGGGGGGGGGGGTAGGAGCCTCTCGCTGTGTCAACAATTGTGCGGTTTTCAAGATGTTATTGATAATTCAATTGTGGTGAATTATTGACATGTCACTTTCAGTATATACACTCGTCTTGCACACCAGCACCAGTTCCACACTAATATTGTATTGTATGTAAGTGTACAGTTTGGCTCTGACTCAAGGATGTTTCTACCCGGTATATGAGTGTGTGTGTGTGTGTGTGTGTGTGTGTGTGTGTGTGTCATCACTATACTGACCTGCGACAGCTTTCTCATCACCATTGTCTATTTTCTGTCGAACGGGTTAATTCCATATACCACGTAGTGGAGGGGGGGGGGTAATAGTTCTTGTGGTGTACTATTGGTCACACCTGGACAGTAACCTGAAGCCTTGGGAGACCATTATACCCACACACCTCTCATAGTTACCTGTGTATTATCAGGTGTAGGTGAGTGTTGTATACCTTGGCACCTCTCCACACTACACGTGTCCAGGTGCTGTACCTTGGCACCTCATCACACTACACACGTATCCACGAAGTTTTCTGGCATCTTCTCTACACTCCACTTACGCCACAAGAGGTAGAGTGAGGTGTAGGAAGGACGGGGAGTACAGCCAGGGAGGAATGGTGGTGTGTATAGATGGGTGAAGGAAAGTAGGAGGGAGGATTATCGGCAGCGGTAGAGAGATGGAGGAAGGAAGGGGGACAGAGAGACAGACAAGAAACCGGGGAAGAATGTAAAAAAAACTGATAATGACAGACTTTTGGAGACATAACTATTTTCCTAAGTTTTTTTGAAACCAAGAAGAGAGAGAGACACTCAGACAGACAGACAAACATGCACAATTGCACATTATATATCTAACGCGTACTGACATCACTACTGCCTGCTTTCATCGCCGAGGCATTGAGATACCTTAACATGTCGACACGAGGGAGGTGACTCTTGTTTACATTGATTAGCTGATGTAAGGCACCTGTTATTAATGTTCATATGCAGATGTAAGGCCCCCTGCGTTGCTTAATGATTATATTAGTGATTTACTACACCTGCTCGGTCATATGTGCTTGGCAGATGTGTATGTATGACAAGTGTCTAACAGGTGTACACACAGGTCCTGAGGTGGTGAGGTGAGAGAACTGTGGGAGGCTGTGTGTGTGGGAAGCTGCTGCCAGGTATAGACGGTGTAGGTGTGTTAGTCCTGCTTTCTGACTTGAATATTAACAAGTGTAGTTTTAAACACACACACACACACACACACACGACAGATCCTATCATCACCAAGCTCCTGCACATAAACAAATAACTTTAAGACACAGAATATGACAGCAGGGACACAACACATCCCGGTACACCAGATATTTATGGACACTGTTGGTGTAAGAGTAAGTGAGAGCCATCAGCTGTGTGTGATGAACTAATTGAAGTCCGGTTGAGAACTACCATAAGAACCTTCAGTAACTGTATGGAAACTCCACAGTACAGTACTGGCAGCTGATGGTAGGACACACACACACACACACACACACACACACACACACACACACACACACACACACACACACACACACACACACACACCAGGACTGTACACTTTACTTAACGTTTGTTAACACTACACACGTTAGAGCCGTGATGACAGTATTTTACTGTAACCAACATTTGACAGACAGACTCTTGACTAAATCCTCACAACCACCGACTGGGAGGAGGGGGATAACACCTCATCTTGTTTATGTACAACTACCTGGCCTAAATTGCTACGATACTATTCTGGTAAAAGCATTACCACTATTTCAATTAGTAAAAATAAGATCGACTTGGATTAAATAAAAACTATTAAAATCATTAAAAAATACATGTATCTTGGTTTAAAAACTTAAAACAAATAATATGTAAAATAATAATAATAAACGGTTTATTGAAAAAGTTTGCAGCCCGAAGGCTGAATATATACATTGGACATAAATGACTTATTACATACATTGGTGGTTTAACAAAAGCCTTCATTAGAGAAAGGTGAAGGAACATACAGTGAACATACAGATTAATGTTTACACACGTAGATCATGTGAGCTGAGGTGTTGAACAGCAGACACGTAGTGTAGTAACCCCCTCACAGGTGGCGTTATGAGGGGCATCACGTGGAGTACTAGTTCCCTCACAGGTGGTGTTATGAGGGGCATCACGTGGAGTACTAGTTCCCTCACAGGTGGTGTTATGAGGGGCCTGATGATGTAGTAATTCCCTCACAGATGGTGTTATGAGGGGCCTGATGATGTAGTAGTTACCTCACAGATGGTGTATGAGGGGCATCACATGATGCTGTAGCAACTCATTCACTACGTGGTGTCGTAGCATCATGGGGACACCACGAGGTCTGTTGTCACAGGACTTCACTCACTCAAGTGGGTAAGGTGTGGTCCCAGGCCTCTCTATTGTGGAGTCTCAGGGGAAGTATCACTGGGTACCTGGGACCTCACTGTGTGAAGGTTAGCTTGGGTAAGACTCAACTGCCAAGTTGTTTTTCACTGACTTAAGCACTGTTCACCACTATTCAACACTGGTTCCATTCCTTTCCCAAATGAAATAGTAACTTCTGGCGAGAACTTGTTGATATTCCGGTGGGGAGGAGGGTTCAGGGGAGGAAGTTGGTATGGGCCAACATAGCAGACGACTTCACCTCTGAAACTCTCGCTGTTCAAATCAGCTTGACCACAGGGCCAATCATAATAGCCACAACCTACCTCCCACCACGCAGGGACTACCTGCCTTACGGGGACTTCCACAGACTCTTATCATACCACCACCCAATCTACATCATTGGAGACATGAACGCCAGACATCCTCTACTAGATGGTAAGAGGACAACTAACAATGTTGGAAGAGGCCTCGCTGGCTTCATAACAGACAAAAAAGCCCAACTAATAGGCCCAGACTTCCCCACGTTCTACAGTAGGAACTCAGCCACTACTCCAGATATAGCAATAACAAACGGCAGATGCTTCCACAACTATCTCTTTGAACAAGGCCCTGTGACCTCCAGCGACCACCTACCTATAATCATGACCATCTCAGCCACACCAATAACTATACCAGCTCCACCACGGAGAATCGCCAAACAGACCGACTGGGACTTATTCAATGAAAAAGCTACAGCCAAACTTGAGGCCAAGGACATGACAATCCTGCAGACTATAGACAGTCAGCCGGTGAACATAATAGACGAAGAAATCAACACATGGTGTGAAGCCATAGGAACAGCCTACCAGGAGGCCACGCCTCTCAAACGCAACAGAACTCTCCCACACCCACAACAGACTCCAGAACTCATAGCCCTCACAAACCAGTTCCAACTGCTACAACAGAGAGCCGAGACCCATGGTTGGGACGTCGTAAGCTACAATACATACAGAAGAATCCGGGACGAAATAAAAACAAGATCTCTGGAACAAAGCAACCTTAAATGGGTCGAAATTGTTGAACAACTCTCACATACATACAACGATCCAGGGGAGTTCTGGCGTCGAGTTAAGAGATTGAAAGGTTGCAGCCATAACGAGTCATCATATAAAACTGACCACGCAGGAAGTAAAATATATGACGACCAAGACAAAGAACCCATATTCAGGGACATATGGAGGAACATCTTCCGAATCACAAATGAAGAGAATAGGGGATTCGATGGTACCCGCGAGGAGCTCGTCCTTGATGAACTCCGGGGCCAGACACACCGCACTCAGCCTTCCCCTGAAATCATATGGGAGGATCTGAGAGCGGATAGCCCATTGTCCAAACCAATCACCTCGGAAGAACTCAACAGAGCCATCTCCAATACCAAAAATAAAGCCCCTGGTTATTCAGGCATCACCAAGGAGATCCTCAGTCATATAAACAACCCGGCCATGGAGAGACTGAGAACCACAATGAACGCTTGCCTGGCCTCGGGCTACTTCCCAACTAAATTCAAAGAGGCCATTATTACCCTAACACCAAAACAAGGAAAGAACCCCGCCGTCCCACTAAGCTACAGACCGATCTCCCTCCTCGAAGTACCTGGAAAAATCCTAGAAAAAATCATCAATAACCGTCTGAGAAATCACCTGGAAACAACAAACAGAGTCAACTGCAGACAATTCGGGTTCAGGAAAGGGAAGTCCACCACAACAGCGATGGCCCTGGCATGCGAAAACATAGCCAGAGCCGCGGCGAGTGGTAGACAATGTAATCTAACTCTCCGGGATGTAGCGAAGGCATTTGACAAAGTCTAGCACGACGGTCTAAAATATAAGATCCTCCAACTCGGACTTCCCACCAACATTGAAAAGTGGAGTCCCTCAGGGGAGCGTCCTCAACCCCCACCCTATATATTATCTACACAAGTGACACTCCGCCTCCCACTAGAATAGGTAACGAAGATATTATGCATGCAGACGAGATCACTCAAATAACAACACATCAAGGAAAATCGCGAGCGTTACAGGCCGAAAAAAACCAGGCGGGAATTAGAAAGGGTAAATAATTGCGAAAAACAATGGAAAATCCAAACCAGTCTCCCGAAATTCACAGTGATACCCTTATGCAGAAGGAAAACCCATCCATTAGTAACCAATAATGCCCAGATAGAATACAAAAGCAGAGGCACCCTCCTGGGCCTACATATATCCACGACAGGTTGCTCTCATCATGTCCACAGTAGGAAGGAAAAAGCAAGAAGAGAGCTGAGAAAACTATACCGCTTTAAAGCCCTTCCTGAGAAAATTAAACTCCCCCTGGTGACATCATTTATCACACGGATATTAACTTACCCAGCAA
This sequence comes from Homarus gammarus, assembly GCA_958450375.1. NCBI lineage: Eukaryota > Metazoa > Arthropoda > Malacostraca > Decapoda > Nephropidae > Homarus > Homarus gammarus. The sequence continues at coordinate 307,351 of CAUDMG010000519.1, forward strand.
TACCTCTTCATACTATGAGCACCACTCAAATATTAAAATTACAGGTGGTCCAAAATGATCAGAGCAAGAACTCCTTCAATGACTCCTACCAAATAACGACAACAACCATACATGGTTCCCAAAAAGCTGCGAAATCTCAAAAGGTCCATTACCACCCTCGATCTACACCGCCAGGCAATAGACAACCTCCCTAGACCAGCATCCGCCAGTAGGGTCGGCGGAATATGAAAAAAAAAAAAAGTTGACGTCGCTGCTGCTGAGCAGCGCCAGATGCGTCTGACCCGTCTTGACCCGTCGGTGGTCGTGTGTGTGTGTGTGTGTGTGTGTGTGTGTGTGTGTGTGTGTTACTCTACCTGGTCACAAGGCACACTAAAATACCTGGGGCAGCGAATTATATCAGTGTTTTTCTCTAAAGAGGAACAATGGTCAACACCTGATGACGTCATGGCATCTCACGCGACTGTAAACAGAGAAACAAAATATCAGATGAACAACCATGTCATAGAAAAATCTGATTGTGAGAAAGATTTAGGAGTAATGATAAGTAGTAATACTACTACTACTACTACTACTACTAATAATAATAATAATAATAATAATAATAATAAAGAAATACAAAAATGAAAAAAAAGATCAAGAGTGAGAAATAATATATGTTTGTTGTGTTGTCAATGGTAAGAGAAACAATTGAGACCTGCAAATGTTTGTAAATGAGGCACAAAGTCAGATCAGCAACCTGGAACTTGGTCACAATTTTTGTGATGCCATGTGGCAGCAGGGTCTACCATAGACAACACATTATACTTGGGTTCATACAAAGGAGTGTTAGGTACAAGACTAGCGAGGTCATCCTAAAACTATATCTTGCTCTTGTGAGACCTCACTTGGATTACGCAGTTTAGTTCTGGTCACCGTATTACAGAATGGATATAGAATCCCTAGACAGAATTCAGAGGAGAATGACAGGACTAATCCCGGGCATTAGGAACCTTGAATACAGAGACAGGTTAAAGCATCTTAATTTGCACTCCCTCGAGAGACGTAGAGTGAGGGGCGACCTGATAGAGGTGTATAAATGAAAGTCAGGGCTAAACAAAGGGGACATTACAAAGGTACTCAAACTATCCAACCAAGAGCCAACTCGTAACCATGGTTTTAAATTAGACAAATTTATATTTTGGCGCGAAATAGGTAAACACTGGTTTGGAAATACAGTAGTGGACGAGTGGAACAAGTTACCAAATATCATCATTAAGTTGAATACGCTGGATAGCTTCAAACATAAGTTGGGTGGATATACGAGCGATAGGGGTTGGGTGTAAATGGGACTGCCCAGTATGGGCCAATAGGCCCGCTGCAGTTTCCTCCATTCTTATGTTCTTATGCCCGTGTGTGTCTAATATAAGGAAAAGGAAGTGAGTGTTTCAGCAGTTAAGTGTAAATATCTAGTTCTTGGAGACACAGCTGGTTGGCCTGGTAGAGCACAGCTGGTTGGGTTGGCTGCTGGCCTAGACTCTACCCTCCTGCCCACCATCTGATGCCTCCAACCTAGAATACATTTGGCTACAGATCCCGGGTCTCAAAGGTTCCCGGGTTGAGACGTCGTCCACACGGAAACTGAAGTGAAATAGTTTCTTTATACAACCAACGTAGTTCCGAATTACGTTGTGTAATATTAATAGTAGAGGCGTGGCTGAGGCTCTCTCTTGTAAAAAAAAAAATATATATATATATATATATCGAAAAGAAACATTTGAATTTAGTACAAAGGTTAGGTATTTTAATGTGATATAAGTACAGTAAATAAAAAAAAACTATTTCTACTTGGGGTGATCGATGAATCTCAGAACGAACACTGTGACTCCTGTTGTCTCGGTAGGGATGTCAAAATCCTTCGTCTGCTGTGTCATATTTTTTCAACACAGTTTGGTAAAGATAGTTTTTTTAAGTGGTTAGTTTCCGGGGAACGAGTGACTGTGTGTACAATCAGAGACAAAAGTCGTGTCGCCGTTTTGTCCGAAGATTAAATATAACTCTTGAAACATTATGAGAGTCCCCTACCACAGGGCAGAGCCCACCAAAAGTTTAGTCCTTCAGCATAAGTTTTCACCAAATTTCACGACACGACTTTTGTCTCTTATTGTACACAGGTTCAGGGCGCTGCCAGAATCTTGTACCATCTCACCCTCCTATCTCCCCCCACACCTCTTCCTTTCCTTCTACAGTGTGTGTGTGTGTGTGTGTAGAATGAATCTCTTAAGACATGACGTTCTTTCCACTTCAATAGAGAAATGGATCACACGGGTGCCGGAAGTGTTAACGTCTTAACCCATGAAGCGTAACACGACTCCTGTTATTATTATTATTATTATTATTATTGTTATTGTTATTATTATTATTGTTATTATTGTTGTTGTTATTATTATTATTATTATTATTATTATTATTTTTATTATTGTTTTTATTATTATTATCATTATTATTATTATTATTATTATTATTGGTTGTTGTTGTGATGAACTAATGTCCTGCGGTGTTTGGGTGTGACAGACAGACTGGGCTGTTTCACAATACTTACAAGATAATCTTATCACACGAGGAAACACATAAATATGTCTGTAGTGAAGAAACGTATATACTGACGTCATCACCGGAGCGTGGGAGTCGACGTTCTGATTGGCTCTTGTGACATGTAATGTTTCTTTAATGCTGTTCAGTGTCTTTGAATTTGATTGGTTCTCAGGGTATGGACATATGGTTTCCACGATTCTCATTGGTTCCCTTGATATTACAGCTTCCTCGAGACTTATTGGTTTATGTTTTACCACGACTTCACGTTTATACGGAATAGTGTTGCAGGTATTAATGGGTTTTATGCATCGTGTGACCCATTATTACTAGAACCCATTATGACTAAAACCCATTATGACTAAAACCCATTATGACCTTGTTTACCGGGACCGTGACCATGTTTACGTGTGAGATGACGTCACCCCTTGTCCTTGGGTAGGTAACTAGGGAATTTAAAACATGAAATATTTACCTCTCGTTATTGTAGGTGACTCATGACGCACAGGTAACAGGGTCAATTAATACAGGTAACACAGAATAGACTATACAAAATGGCGCCGAATATTACCCGTGACTGTAACTATATTAGACTCGTTAACATATCTACAATTAGGGGGGAAAACATTATTTATAAGACTCCTGGGGAACTTGGCAGCGTGGGACAAGAATAGGCAGGGATGGTGGGTGGGGGGCTCATCAGTGTTCTCTACCCAAACTAACCTACGCCGCCTCTCTCTCTCTCTCTCTCTCTCTCTCTCTCTTTTCAGTCATTTATTCAGAAATAAGTGGACAGGTATATAAAAATTTCTTATTGACGACCATAAAGGTGAGCTGCGTTTCCTAAAACCTAGATGTGAAAATATATAGGAACATAAGAATGGAGGAAACTGCAGCGGGCCTATTGGCCCATACTGGGCAGTCCCATTTACACCCAACCCCTATTGCTCGTATATATCCACCCAACCTATATTTGAAGCTATCCAGCGTATTCGAGTTAATGATGATGTTTTATAACTTGTTCCATTCATCCACTACTCTATTTCCAAACCAAAGTTTACCTATTTCGCGCCTAAATCTAAATTTGTCTAATTTAAAACCATTGTTACGAGTTCGCTCCTGGTTGGATAGTTTGAGTAACTTTGTAATGTCCCCTTTGTTTAGCCCTGACTTCCATTTATACTCCTCGATCATGTCGCCTCTCACTCTGCATCTCTCGAGGGAGTGCAAATTAAGATGCTTAAACTTTAACTCAAGGTTCCTAATGCCTGGGATTAGTCTTGTCATTCTCATCTGAATTCTTTCCAAAGATTCTATATCCATTCTGTAATACGGTGACCAGAATTGAACTGCGTAATCCAAGTGAGGTCTCACAAACGCACGATACAATTTTAGGATGACCTCGCTAGTCTTGTAACTAACTCTTCTTTGTATGAACCCAAGTACTTTATTAGCCTTGTTTCGAACAAGTACACAGTGTTTACTTTACTTAAGATTCCTACTTATCATTACTCCTAAATCTTTCTCACATTCGGATTTCTCTTTAACCTCGTTGTTTCTCTGACACTGGTTTCTCTGTTTACATCTCCTAGACTAAGTACTTTACATTTGTCCACATTGAATTTCGTCTGCCATTTTTCAGACCATTCGATTTTTTTTTAGATCTTCCTGTAGTTTTGCGTCCTCGTCAGATTTAGTTACACGCCCTATTTTAGTGTCATCAGGAAATTTACTTATGTTGCTGTCTACGCTGATATATATGTCGTTTATGTATTTAATAAATAATAATGGTCCAAGTACTCCGCTAGTGACGTTACTCCAATCGGATTTAGTGCCGTTAATATTCACTCGCTGCTTCCTGTAACCACGCCCTAATCCATTTTAGAATATCTCCTCCAATGCCATGTGCCTCCACTTTTTCATTAGTCTTTCGTGGGGGACTCTGCCGAAGGCTTTGCTAAAGTCATAAGAACATAAGAAAATAGGGAGTCTGCAATAGGCCGGTTTGCCTGTTCATGGCAGCTCCTGTCGAGAGTTACTACCACTCTCTATCATCCATGAATCTATCTAGCCTCCTTTTGAAACTTTCCAGCACTTACTACAAAGTTGCTAAGCTTGTTCCACTCGTCTACCACCCTATTTGTGAGCCGGTTCCTTCCTATCTCCCTCCTAAACCTAAACTTATCCAACTTAAATCCGTTGCTCCGAGTCCGATCCTGCTCGGATATTATAAGAACTTTGTCTATATCTCCTTTATTGATTCCTTTCACCCATTTAAATACTTCTATCATATCTCCCCGTACTCTTCGTCTTTCTAGGGACTGCAAGTTTAGTTTCTTTAGCCTATCTTGATATGGAAGGTTTCTAAGTCCCGGAATCATTTTCGTCATTCTTCGCTGCACCGACTCCAGTGAATTTATATCCATTCTATAATAGGGGCACCAGAACTGAACCGCATAATCAAGGTGCGGCCTGACTAGCGCAAGATATAGTTGCAATAGGACTTCCGCACTCTTATTACTTGCACTTCCAGATATGAAACCTAATACTCTGTTTGCTTATTTCGAACATGAACGCACTGTTTTCTAGGCCGTAGGGCCGGGCTTACAAGTACCCCTAAGTCTCTTTCACAAGTCGACTTCTCAATGTTGATGTTGTTATGTCTGTATACATTGACAGTATTTGTTCTTCCAATATTAAGTACGCTGCACTTGCTGGTGTTGAATTTCATTTGCCATTTTTTGACCACTCCTGCAGTTTATTTAGATCCTCCTGTAGTGCATTTGCATCCTGCCCTAAATTCATCTGCCGCCCTATTTTGGTGTCATCCACAAACTTGCTTATGTCACTGCTGATCCCAGTTTCTAGATCGTCTATGTAGATTATGAACAAGAGTGGGCCTAGTACTGACCCCTGGGGAACCCCACTGGTTACACGGCCCCACTCAGATTGAACACCATCTACGTTGACCCTCTGTGTTCTATCGGTGAGCCATGATTTTATCCAATTTAAAACTTTCCCCTCGATACCATGAGCCTTAACTTTTCTCAGAAGCCTCTGATGCGGTACTCTGCCAAACGCTTTCCTAAAGTCTAAGTAAAGAACATCGTAATTTTCGTCATTATTTACTACCTCGAAAACTTTCCTAAAAAACGTCAGCAGATTTGCTAGAAAAGAATTTCCCTTTGTAAACCCATGTTGAGAGTCGTAGATTAATTTGTTTTTCTGTAAATTGGATCGGATGTTATTTGCTGTAATTGATTCAAGAAATTTCCCCACTTCTGACGTCAAACTAATCGTCCGGTCAGGATATACCACATCATAGTCGTGCCCCTCGTCCACTGATTCGAAAACAGCTGAAAAGAATGTTAATAGATTAGTTAGACATGAACATGTGTGTGTGTGTGTGTGTGTGTGTGTGTGTGTGTGTGTGTGTGTGTCACCTTGAGTAAAACAAGTGGTTGTTGACAAGAGACGAGACGGACAAACACACGCGTGGAGTCATCATATCCACAGGTGTTCCGGCCCTCGTGTTATTCTACCTGTCTGTGATCCCGTCCTGTACCTGTGCTGGACAAGAATAATACCGTAGATTGACATTGATACGACGAGCTGTAGAATAATAGATAAGGTTAGAAAAATGCGATAGATTGAAGAATAATACGGCCCGTTTGGTCATGTAAGCGAGAGGAATACGATCAATGCTTCAATGAGTCCGTGTGTGTGTGTGTTAGTCCACCATGTATGAGGGACAGAGATGCCTGGTGCCGGAGGTGCTTGAAGGTGGCCGTGCGTGAGCGAGAGGGACTCCACGCTTAATTATTACTTACTGTATTGACTGTGAATGATGGATGTGGGCGACAGACAGGCTCTCTCTCTCTCTCTCTCTCTCTCTCTCTCTCTCTCTCTCTCTCTCTCTCCGCAGGCCGTAGTCTTGTTGTGTCTCTCACCGTCTTCATGTCTGTCAACTGCCGGACATTATTGAATATTTTATTATGTTCCGCCGTGTACGCCTCTGGCACAAACATCGACGCTGCCTTTGTGGGTCTTGTGCGTACAAACCTGCAGTATATGCGTACATAGACTTATGTACACACACACTTCTATACAACCTCAGTCGGCCATGCACACACGAGGTTATATTAGGTTCGTATATACGTACACAGACTAACGTAATAAACTGTTTAAGACGTGTGTACATTGGCATCAGTCGCAGGTATACAGGTGTTGGTGCCAACAACGTTAAACGACACGTACACGGATATGCACATGGTGTGAACACATGTCATTTGTTGCATATTTTTAAACGTGCACTTACGTTAATGTAATCCACGTGCATGCCAACACACACACACACACACACACACACACACACACACACACACACACACACACACACTCTCTCTCTCTCGGTCTGATGTTGTCTCATTATCTGGAAATACCTGCAGTGTTGCCTTCACCTTACAACGCTCCTTATGCGCTGTTGACATGACAATCACTGTTTCACATAATTGATGGTGTACACTGTACACTGTACAGTGTACACCATCAATTATGTCCCAATAGTTTGACATACTGTACACTGTACAGTATCTCAAACTATTGGGACAAATAATACATCCGCTTGATCCATTCATAGGTTTTCCGAATCCCGGGGTGACCTGTTGGACTGTGGTGATATGGCTGCTGCTGTTGCCCGCAAAACAAAGCGGTACTGAGGCTGGCCGTTGCCTTCATCGACCAGGTGTAACAAACACAACCTTGACCAAAGTTAATAATGCAGTTAATGTGGTCGACGGAGGGTACAACAGGGCCTCCTCCTTCTAAATATACAATGATGTTATGCCACACAGTTCCTCGTATTTATAATCATTTAACCTTTTACTGTGATCTCAAGTTTCAATATTCACGTCGATGGTAATAGTGGGAGAAGATACGAGTCTGGCAGTAGGAAGGAGAGGCGGGCTGTGAGGGCCGGGGGAAGATGATGGCGGTGGATTAACAGGAGCAGTTGACTCTTATCATGCTCGCAGGCAGGTTATCCCGATATTTAACGTCTACGACTTGTGGCAGGAATTACTGGATCATGCACAAGTCTCACAGGATAGTTATGGTTATTGAGGCATAAATGACTGGTGTTAGGGGGCGCAAGAGGTGGCAAGGTAAAGTTGAAACGTCGGAGAAAATCCATCCTTGCTAAGACGTCTACAGGAAACACTGAAGTGTCCATAACTCAGCGTGTAGAGTACTGTATGTCTAACACTTAAACTACCCGCCCTGTGTCAGAAGCTTCAAGACCAACTCCTCATACAGCCAATTACATTACTGGCCAGTCAGGTCAAGAGGATCTTTGTTTTGTTACCGCCTGTAGCGCTAACCGGTCGGAGATTTAGGGCTTTGTCTGATCCTCTGTTCGGACAGGTTACACTCCCAGCATATTAGCGGTGTACGGACAGTGTTCACATGCCTTGGTGTGGCCGGAAGAGCCAATCTGGGTGATGTGATAGAGGGAATTTATTCAGGTCGACAGACGGGTAACTGCTGCACCGGGTACAGGAGTCATCCACCTGGTGGCACGGTGCCTGGCCTGTGTGGTTGGGAAGGAGTGCAACATATGGTTGGGGTTGCGCAGCATCTGACTCAGGTGTGGGAGGTGAGTGTGACCTGAGATGTGTCATTAGATTTGCTCTGCCTCCCAGGCAGCCATGGCGCTTTGAACACACTAGAGTATCTAATGATTGTTGGACTGCCGCCGAATGATGGAGATGTGCCTGCAGATCACTCCAGGAAACCGATGTTATGCGGGCAACAGGCAAGGAGTTTCATGGTGCTCCACTTTCACTCTATTGCAATCCTGTACTCCTTAATGTCGTCAGCCATTATTGTTCCAGGGAAACGCTTCCATGCAACACTCATAATTGGTAAAGGTTCCCCCAATGCGGTCGCCCCATGGCATGCTGATGAGGGTAGTGTAACGCGCTGATAATTATAATCGGTATATCTATTTAGGGTGGCCCCGCTTGTATCAACAAGCCACTCCTCCGCGGCTTCATTTTTCTCCTCCGCGCCCAGATGCACCAATTTATGCGGATCAAACCTTGGCCAGGCTTCCTATCTGATGGAGGAGTACCTGAACGAGGCGTAATAGAGACAGGAATAGCCAGGAACCATCTCACCTCCAGGGTTGACGTGAGGAGGGCGGGTGGGTGGGTGTGTGACAGGCCGCGGGGTAAGATTAAGGCGTTTTAGATGCACGGAATAGCTAACGCGTTAGTTATTCCGTGCATCTATAGCGCCTGACAATAAACGCCTTTAGTTTGCGTTACTAGTGTGTCACAGTATCGGTGACTGGGATTATCGCCGTCACATTTACCGTCTACAGTCGCTGAATCGTGTGTGTCTCATCAATCTAATACTCTTCCTTGTAGCGTTCACGCCCTGGAGGAACACTAACAGGCCAAACACTAACAAACAAAACAGTTATATTTTCCAAACAACCTTCAAGTATGTCAATATTACTCCATGCAATAAATGAACAGCTCTAAAGTCATAAATTGGTATTCGTACATCAATAAATAACTTCATAAGAATGGAGGAAACTGCAGCAGGCCTATTGACCCATACTGGGCAGTCCCGTTTATGCCCAACCCCTATTGCTCATATGAGCATCCAACCTATGTTTGAAGCTCTCCAGCGTATTCGAGTTAATGATGATATTTGGTAACTTGTTCCATTCATCCACTACTCTGTTTCCAAACCAGTGTTTACCTATTTCACGCCGAAATCTAAATTTGTCTAATTTAAAACCATTGTTACGAGTTCGCTCCTGGTTGGATAGTTTGAGTACCTTTGTACTGTCCCCTTTATTTAACCCTGACTTCCAATTATACACCTCTATCATGTCGCCCCTCACTCTACATCTCTCGAGGGAGTGCAAATTAAGATGCTTTAACCTGTCTTTGCATTCAAGGTTCCTAATGCCCGGGATTAGTCTTGTCATTCTCCTCTGAATTCTTTCCAAGGATTCTATATCCATTCTGTAATACGGTGACCAGAACTGCACTGCCTAATCCAGGTGAGGTCTCACAAGCCCTAGATATAATTTTAAGATGACCTCGCTAGTCTTGTAACTAACACTCCTTTGTATGAACCCAAGTACTCTATTAGCCTTGTTACGAGCAAAAACACATTGTTTACTTGGCTTAAGATTCCTACTTATCATTACTCCTAAATCTCTCTCGCAGTCGGATTCCACAATGGCATTGTTGTTCATCTGGTAACTGGTTTCCCTGTTTACATCTCCTATACTGAGTACTTTACATTTGTCCACATTGAATTTCATCTGCAATTTTTCCGACCATTCGAAAAATTTGTTTAGATCTTCCTGTAGTTTTGCAGAGTCCTCGTCAGATTTAATTACACGTCCTATTTTAGTGTCATCAGCAAATTTACTTATGTTGCTGTCTATACCGATATCTATGTCGTTTATGTATATAATAAATAATAATGGTCCAAGTACTGAGGCTTGGGGAACTCCACTAGTGACGTTGCTCCAATGGGATTTAGTGTCCTTTATGCTCACTCGCTGTTTCCTGTCCCGTAACCACGCCCTAATCCATTTAAGGATATTACCTTTGATGCCATGCGCTTCTACCTTTCTAATTAGTCTTTCGTGGGGGACTCTGTCGAAGGCTTTGCTAAAGGCGAGATATACCACATCATAATTGTGCCCCTCGTCCACCGATTCGAAAACTGATGAAAAGAATGTTAATAGATTATTTAGACATGAACGCCCGCTTGTGAAGCCATGTTGGGAATCATTGATCAACTTGTGCTTCTCCAGGTGGTTTCGAATAGAGTTTGAAATAATTGATTCTAGTAATTTGCCTACTATTGATGTTAGACTGATTGAGCGGTAGTTAGAGGATAGTGATCTAATCCCCCTTCTTGAAAATCGGTATTACATTCGCTATCCTCCAGGATTCTGGTACTACACCTGTTTTTAATGACATGTTAAACATCTTTGCTAAGGGCCTACTAAGCTCTTCCTTACATTCCTTTAATACTTTGGCAAATATCTTATCGGGACCAGGTGACTTATTAGGCTTCAGTTTGTCTATTTGCTTACTAACATCGTTACTAGTCACTACTATCTCGCTTAATTTGTTTTCTTCACTATCTCTGAATAGAGTCGGTGCCTCGGGTATCATGTTTAAATTTTCGGTGGTGTAAACTTTTGAAAAATATTTATTCTGATTATTGCTCATTTCTCCGTCGTTATCAGTGAGCTCGCCGGTATCTGACGGTATTGGTCCAATCTTTTCTCGTGTTTTAGTTTGATACATTTGGTAGAATCCTTTGGGGTTTGTTTTCACCTCCCTTGCTATCTTCAGTTCATAATTCCTCTTCACTTTTCTTATCTTGGTCTTAACCCTACCGGCCAATACCTTATAATACTCCCGGAGGTAAATTTCTCCACGATTTATCCTTCTACCTATAGCCTTCCTTTGGCCAATAATGTTCTTTAAACAATTATTTATCCATTTAGGGTCAATGTTTTCTGATCTGAGTTTTTTGTATGGTATGTTCTGCCTTTGTGCATTAAGTAACTCATCATTTAAATTGTCGTGGAACTCGGCAATCTCAGATCTCGTTATCAGGTCCGTGTCATCTGTCAGGTTCACACCCAAGCGTGACACCCCCTCTCTCAGCTGCCTCTTTAAACTATCAAAGTTTGCCCTTCTGAAATCTGAGACTCTAATGGAATTCCCTTTACGTCTGACCTGAAAATCTAACTGCAATCTAATTTCTTTGTGATCGCTGTTTGCAAGTTCGTTCCCTACCTCGACATTGCTAATGAGGTTTTCTCTGTTGGACAGAACTAAAGCGAGTATATTATTACCCCGGGTGGGTTTGGTTATATGTTGACTTAGGAAACAGTCTTGGATCGTCTCGAGGAAATCCTCTGATACTGAGTTACCTGTAAGGTAAGTCCAATCTATTTGGCCAAGGTTAAAATCGCCTACTAGACAGACTTTGTTGTGTATGGAAGCCCTGCGCTTTTCATCCCAGATCTGTCGCTCATTGACGCTATCAAGATTGGGAGGTCTATATATTACTCCTATGATTAATTTTTCCCTACCGTCGATTAATTCTTTCCAAATTGTTTCTGTATTCCGCTCAGTTTTTATTTCCTTATTTATACTCGTTTTTACAGTAGTCAGCTGTTAGGTGAGCCAGAGATTTACTCTTATGTACGAAAAGCCATCAATCTATCCCCGATGCTGCCACCACGACCAGTGTTGTTCCTCACACCTCACACACACGTGGGCGATTATGGGCTTGGACGGTTAGGGACGTGGGTGACTATGGGCGTCTGGTTGACCCATCTATTGCACTAGGCACGCAGGCAGGCAGGATGAGTGAGACACGTTGTGAAGTAAAATATTTTAGGAAGCAGGAAAGTGACCCACCTGCCCGCGCCTGGCCTCTGAAGTTGGCACTGAAGACCTCCCCGACCTGGCACTGAGCTCTGGCCCTCAGGTGTGCCATAGGGAAGGCCCTCGGGCGTTAATATGGAGCCCCAGTCCTTCACAGCTGACACTGAGCCTTGGTTCATAAGGGCTGACACTGAGCCTTGGTTCATAAGGGCTGACACTGAGCTGTGGTTCATAAGGGCTGACACTGAGCCTTGGTTCATAAGGGCTGACACTGAGCTGTGGTTCATAAGGGCTGACACTGAGCTTTGGTTCATAAGGGCTGACACTGAGCCTTGGTTCATAAGGGCTGACTGATACTGAGCTTTGGTTCATAACGGCTGACACTTAGCCTTGGTTCATAAGGGCTGACACTGAGCCTTGGTTCATAAGGGCTGACACTGAGCCTTGGTTCATAAGGGCTGACACTTAGCCTTGGTTCATAAGGGCTGACACTGAGCCTTGGTTCATAAGGGCTGACTGATACTGAGCTTTGGTTCATAAGGGCTGACACTGAGCCTTGGTTCATAAGGGCTGACACTGAGCCTTGGTTCATAAGGGCTGACACTGAGCCTTGGTTCATAAGGGCTGACACTGAGCCTTGGTTCATAAAGGCTCACACTGAGCCTTGGTTCATAAAGGCTCACACTGAGCCTTGGTTCATAAGGGCTCACACTGAGCCTTGGTTCATAAGGGCTGACACTGAGCCTTGGTTCATAAGGGCTCACACTGAGCCTTGGTTCATAAAGGCTCACACTGAGCCTTGGTTCATAAGGGCTGACTGACACTGAGCCTTCTCATTCTCAGCCTCTTGCCAAGGTGACTCACGGCAGCCAAGCTTCGATGTGTGTTTTTCCTGTACGCCCACGCCGCCTACATTACCACAACGCTGCCCACGCCGCTCACACTACCGCCCACACCACCCACACTATCATCACACCGCCCACACTACCACAACGCCACCCACACTACCACCACACCGCCCACACTACCACGCCGCCGCCTACACTACCACCACACCGCCCACACTACCACCACACCGCCCACACTACCATCACACCGCCCACACTACCACCACACCACCCACACTACCATCACACCGCCTACACTACCACCACACCGCCCACACTACCACCACACCACCCACACTACCACCACACCGCCCACACTACCATCACACCGCCTACACTACCACCACACCGCCCACACTACCATCACACCACCCACACTACCATCACACCGCCCACACTACCACAATATCGCCCACACTACTACCACACCGCCCACACTACCACGCCGCCGCCTACACTACCACCACACCGCCCACACTACCACCATACCGCCCACACTACCACCACACCACCCACACTATCACCACACCTCCCACGCCAACCAAACTACCACCACACTGTGTTCCTCAGCTATCTATCTTTCTCAAACTCAACCGACATGACAGCAGAGACACTTCTTACCACATAATACTTGTTTAAACTCGACATCTTTCGCTCTTACTGCCACTATGTCTCAGTTTTATTCCTTCTCATCTCTCAGTCGATCTCACTATCATACCTCAATCTGTCGTTCTCACCATCATCCACTCCTCTCAACACCTACGGCAGATAAACCCAATATTCTTATTTATTTATTGTTTTTACTTCACCTGTGGTTTATTGACTTCCTTCCGTCCACCTGTCTACCTCCATACCTGTCTGCCGTCATATGTGTCAACCTCGTAATACTGATATTGATTTTAATAGTAAGTTTTTTTCTTTTCCAAATTGATAAATGTTTCAAATTAACCTAAACCCTGTTCCTCTTCCCCCCCTAAATCCCAAACCCTGCCTCCTCCCATAAATCCCAACTCCTCCCATCCCTTAAATCCCAACCCATGCCTCCTTCCCTAAATCCCAACCTCTGCCTCCTCCCATAAATCCCAACCCCTCCCCTCCCCTAAATCCCAACCCCTCCCCTCCCCTAAATCACAACCCCTCCCCTCCCCTAAATCCCAACCCCTCCCCTCCCGTAAATCACAACCCCTCCCCTCCCCTAAATCACAACTCCCCTCCCCTCCCCTGAATCCCAACCCCTCCCCTCCCCTAAATCACAACCCCTCCCCTCCCCTAAATCACAACCCCTCCCCTCCCCTAATCAGTTTAACATCAATTGTAGGCAAATTACTGGAAGCAATAATTTAAAACTTCGAAGTTACCTGGAGAAGCACAAGTTGATCAGTGATTCCCAACATGGTTTCAAAAGCGGGCGTTCATGTCTGAATAATTTATTAACATTCGTTTCAGCTGTTTTCGAATCAGTGGACGAGGGGCACGACTATGATGTGGTATATCTTGACGTTAGCAAAGGCTTCGACGGATTCCCCCACGAAAGACTAATAAGAAAAGTGGAGGCTCATGGCATTGGAGGAGATATTCTAAAATGGATTAGGGCTTGGATACAGGACAGGAAACAGCGATTAAGCATTAACGGCACTAAATCCGATTGGAGTAACGTCACTAGTGGAGTGCCCCAAGGCTCAGTACTTGGACCATTATTATTTATTATATACATAAACGACATAGATATCGGCGTAGATAGCAACTTAACAAAATTTACTGATGACACTAAAATATAGGGCGTGTAATTAAATCAGAAGAGGACTCAGCAAAAAATACAGGAACATCTAAAAACATATTCGAATGGTCTGAAAAATGGCAGATGAAATTCAATGTGGACACATGTAAAGTACTTAGTCTAGGAGATGTAAACAGAGAAACCAGTATCAGAGAAACAACAATGTTAAAGAGAAATCCGAATGTGAGAAAGATTTAGGAGTAATGATAAGTAGGAATCTTAAACCAAGTAAATAATGTGTATCTGTTCGAAACAAGGCTAATAAAATACTTGGGTTCGTACAAAGGAGTGTTAGTTACAAGACTAGCGAGGTCATCCTAAAACTATATGATGCGCTTGTGAGACCTCACTTGGATTACAGAATGGATATATAATCCCTAGAAAGAATTCAGAGGAGAATGACAAGACTAATCCCTGGTATTAGGAACCTTGAGTACAGAGACAAGTTAAAGCATCTTAATTTGCACTCCCTCGAGAGACGTAGAGTGAGGGGCGACATGATAGAGGTGTATAAATGGAAGTCCGGGTTAAACAAAGGGGACATTACAAAGGTACTCAAACTATCCAACCAGGAGCGAACTCGTAACAATAGTTTTAAATTAGACAAATTTAGATTTAGGCGCGAAATAGGTAAACACAGGTTTGGAAATAGAGTAGTGGATGAATGGAACAAGTTACCAAATATCATCATTAACTGGAATACGCTGGATAGCTTCAAATATAGGTTGGATGGATATATGAGCGATAGGGGTTGGGTGTAAATGGGACTTCCCAGTATGGGCCAATACGCCCGCTGCAGTTTCCTCCATTCTTATGTTCTTATGTAAGTCCCAACCCCTCCCCTCCCCTAAATCCCAACCTTTGTTCCCCCTAAATCCCAACCCATGTCTCCTCCCCTAAATCCCAATCTCAACCCTTGGGTCCCTAAGTCCCAACCCCTCCCTTCCCCTCCTGTAAATCCCAACTCCTGTTTCCCTTAAATTTCATTCCCTTCCCCCTCCTAAACCTACCCCCTTCTCCCCCTAAACCCCTCCCCCGCCCAAAAAAAAAAGGTGTTCCCTGCCGTATTCATTCACTTTGTGCTTGTATCCTAGATCTTTTATACTTGGATATTACCGCTGTGGTGATTTTCAGTTAGTAAACATTACGTATGCAGATAAGCCAAGAGCATCAGCAAGAGGCTCTTAGTAATACACTCAAGAAACAGTGAGGTGAGCTTGTATACAATGTTTTAAGAAGATGTTATTATGTTCATACGTTTGGAGCGCTCGGAGTTCCTGAAAGTGTGTCGTGTTCTTGGATGTGGTTCCAGTGTGTGTGTTCGTATGATTTTCCCTTGTGCCCTCACTGTCCGACTACATAAACTCGTCACCCGGGGAGTGGGTGTGTGTGGGTGGGTGGGTGATAATAATAATAATTAACGTTTTATTGAAAGAGCGTGGCAGCCGGAAGGCTGTAAATATACAGTTGCATAATTGGGGTATGGGTCTCTTGATTGACAAATAATATACAAGTAACATATGTGATACAAATATGATATATAATTACTAGGTGGGGAGAAGGTCATATTACAGGGCATTTCAACAGTGACAGTGCAAAAGGTAAGACTGACAGGGAGTGCATACACTGGTTCATTACGAGTTGTTGATAAATAATTTTTACAATGGTTGGGTCTGGGCTGTTCTTATGGCGATCAGTACGTGCTCGTATGGGTTGGATGCGGTTGCGGTGTCGAACAGCAATTCGCGGACGATGGATCTCGGGTGGTAGTAGAAGCCGGTGTCGAGGATGGTGCAGAAGCTTCTCACCAAATTTGCTGATGAGGTCGTGGTGATGGTCAGAGAGAGCTGAGAGGGTCAGTGTGTTGAGCGCTTCTTGATATGTGGAGTAGGAAGGGGAGAGAATAAATCTTGCATGCTCTCTTTTGCACTTTTTCTAGGTGTTTACGTTGTGTGTCATTCAGGGAGGAAGACCAGGTCGGGGAGGCATAGGTGAGCTTGGGAAGTATGAATGTTGAGTAAACACTGAGGAGCTGGGGGTAGGACCTCCGAGGGACTTGAGTCGGCGGAGGAGGTGGAAAGACAGAAACTGGAGGATTTGACAACTTCACTGACGTGTGTTTTACAATTTAGTTTGTTGTCTATAGTGACATCGAGGAGCTTAGTGGAGTCTACAACCTGGAGTGTGTTGGGGCCTAAAGTAATGGAAGGGGGTTGGACAACGTCTGAGGAGAGGTTGATGTGTGTGTGTGTGTGTGTAGAAGAGGAGGAGCAGCAAGAAGAAGAAGGCGACAAATGAGCTAGTGGCTGGCTGGGGTAGTCTGGGTGCCTGCTGGCGTCCCACTCAACATGACTCAGTTGTCTCAGTTGTGGGGTAACCTTCGTCGCGACAACACCAACTCCCGCGCACTGCTGGTGTGTGTGTGTGTGTGTGGTGTTTCGGGTCTCTAGGCCAGTGGCAGTGTCATTGACCAGACCTTTAAACGCTATATTACACCGTGGGAAATAGCATGGAATTACGTAGTCACTATCAGTGTAATTTGTGATGCGAAGTTCAGATCGAGTGTGTCATCGCAGGGAAAGAAAAGTAGTGGTGTGGTGACAATATTTTAGTGTGTTATTTACCGAGTGATTAACAGTGATCAGAACAACAGTGATCTAAGTAGCAGGAGTTAAGTACACAAGTGTGAGTGTAAGTGGGATGTGGTAGCCTACTGTGTCTGGCGCCGCAGGTTTTTTAACATACTTGTTTCCAACTTGTAAGACAATGCTGATGAGTCTTTCCTCTTGTGTTTGTTTTCGTTTTTTTAAGTATATTTTTTTGTGTCCTCGTATCGTGTGGAGGATGTTAAACTCCGGAGACCAGTTTTCTCACACCCAAGGTTATCGTTGTCCAGTAGTGGCCTCAACGCTCTCATTAGTCCCGTGTGTTCTGGCCAGTACTCCAGTAGATGTCTTAGAACAAGCGCTCTTGGTCACATTAGTAGTGTTTTCTTCTGTGGGTGTAGACGAGGGATCGTTTACACGTAAACAACGAGCCTCCATGATGTGTTTACATTTTGTCGTGATGCCCAGTACCACTGAACAGTGTCTTGGGGATAAATATATTTACTTTTTAATGTGGTTCCCAGTACTAATGAAAATTAATTTGGGAATAAATATGCTTACTTCTTAATGTGATGCCCAGTACCACTGAATATTATCTTGGTATGTTTATTTCTTGACACTGCGGTACTTAGTGCTATTGAATCTTCCCTTCCCAATAAATGTACTTCTTTATGTTCTGGTGTCCAGTGTTGTTGAATCTATGCTTGGTCAATGAATATTTTTCTTGGCGTTGTGGTACTCGCTAACTGAAATTTGCCGTGTTATTAACTATGTAATCTTGGTAAGCTGAGAGATGAACTGGCGGGTTAAGAACCCGAGCTGGTGGCCGTCTTCCCTCTACGCTGCGTGGGGCAAATCTGAATCTGAAATCTGATTGTCGTGAAATGAGTAAATGACTGGTGATTTGGGGCATCCAGTTACAGTTAAAGTCGGGTCGACCCTGAAGTGTATGTTTTGACGGGAGCACACACACAGTGGCTCACACAGCTCGTCACTGATAACGGAGTACAGTAGTTGTATGATTTTGTGGAGTGATTACCTAACAGCTGTGATTTAAGGTAACATGACGGCCCCTCAGGTAGACTACTAGTGCTTGATAATGGCTTCGTGTTCTGTGATGTCAATAAAGCCATAAACAAAACAGTTGGGAATGTTCAGTGAAGTAACGATGATAATAGAGGAATTAGGAGGCAATTAATTGTAGCCATTTTGAGGATAACGAATAATAATTATGATGATAATAATAATAGTAAGTTTATGAACTTTATGTACCTGTGGGAATAACTTATATAAATGTTAACATTACACACGGGTGAGGAGGATAGAGAGTTGTACAGATAACATTATGATGTAGCTTTGATAACGGTGATAGTTACTACACACACACCTTGATAATTGTTGATACTGGGACCGGTAAATGATGGTGATACTGCTCTATAAGGGTTGTATACAGGCCGTGTGGTTATGACGCTTCCCTCCTGTAGAAAGACGTCGATCCTCGCCGGGGCACTCCAAGTTCACCCAGCTGTATATGGTACCTAGCGCGAGAGAGAGAGTCACTGACCTCACAGTATTTCGCAAAATAAATTTAAATATCTGTTGCAAAAATTATTTATGCAGTACAGTTCGTACCCCTTCAACCTGAACAATGGTCAACACGTGGTGACGTCACGGCATCCACACGTCGTTGTTGGGGGGTGGGCACTAGTGTTGAACCCACGTGTCAGAAGAGAAAGGACTTGATACGCTCTGAGGTGTGTGTGTGTGGGGTGGGGGGGGGGGGGGGGGGGGTTGCTCGTGTGTGTGATGAGGGGTTGGGTGTGTGAGAGTGGGGGGTTGGGTGTGTGAGAGTGGGGGGTTGAGTGTGTGTGGGGGATTGGGTGTGGGGGGGTGGGGGTGTGTGAGTGGTGTGGTTGGGTGTGTGAGTGGTGTGGTTGGGTGTGTGTGTGTGAGTGAGGGGTTGGGTGTGTAAGTGGTGTGGTTGGGTGTGTGAGTGGTGTGGTTGGGTGTGTGAGTGGTGTGGTTGGGTGTGTGTGTGTGAGTGAGGGGTTGGGTGTGTAAGTGGTGTGGTTGGGTGTGTGTGTGTGAGTGAGGGGTTGGGTGTGTGAGTGGTGTGGTTGGGTGTGTGTGTGTGAGGGGTTGGGTGTGTAAGTGGTGTGGTTGGGTGTGTGAGTGGTGTGGTTGGGTGAGTGGTGTGGTTGGGTGTGTGTGTGTGAGTGAGGGGTTGGGTGTGTGAGTGGTGTGGTTGGGTGTGTGTGTGTGAGTGAGGGGTTGGGTGTGTGAGTGGTGTGGTTGGGTGTGTGTGTGTGAGTGAGGGGTTGGGTGTGTGAGTGGTGTGGTTGGGTGTGTGAGTGGTGTGGTTGGGTGTGTGTGTGTGAGTGAGGGGTTGGGTGTGTGAGTGGTGTGGTTGGGTGTGTGAGTGGTGTGGTTGGGTGTGTGTGTGTGTGAGTGAGGGGTTGGGTGTGTGTGTGTTGTAGGAAAAGATCTTCATATATCGTACAGTACAGTCGTCCACCAATAAATATACTCGCACGACTTTGTGTCAGGGGAGTTTATCGACGTTAATCCTGTAGGATGAGTCTTGTCTTGAATACTGATCTCTGTGTTATTGTATATACGCATTTACTTCTACACTGATATATATTTTACTCTTACACTGTTTTTTTTTTTACTTTTACACTGACATATTTTCTTTGCCTTTAAACTGATATATATTTTATACTTTTACACTGACATATTTTTTACGTTTACACTGACATGTATGTATTTCCAGGGTTGATATGTGTAATTTAATACCTACATTAAGATTAGTTGATACAGGTCGCCCTCTGAGGCCCTCGAGTGTGTGGTGTAAGTTGTTTGTGTTATAGTCACCGACCTCTTCACCTGCAGTAGTCGACAAGCTCTCCTACACTGTACCGTTGACTGGCTTACAGCTTGGTCTACTGCGCGGGTGATCTTATATGTATTAGAACGTTATTAAATGTTGCAATCCTTCCTGTTACTGTGTGTGGTGCGTTTCAACTTTGTCTGTCTGTTTCTCTTTCTCATTGTGTGTGTGTGTTTGTCTGTCTGTCTGTTTACGTATATGTTCATGTTTGTGAATCTTATTGGGTTTGTATGTATACAGTACTCTCTCTCTCTCTCTCTCTCTCTCTCTCTCTCTCTCTCTCTCTCTCTCTCTCTCTCTCTCTCTCTCTCTCTCTCTCTCTCTCTCTCTCTCGTCTGTACTCTGTTACCTCTCAACCTAAGAGAGTTTCTTCACCTCCTGTCATATTCCCAGAACTCTTTTTGGTGTTGGGCGTCACACAGCCTGGGGTGGCGTGGGGTCAGGCTGTCTGGAGAGTGGCGGAAGTGTGTGGTATGTGCCGGCCAGCCTCAGTACAGTCGCTAGGCACCACGCTCATGTCCACACCTTCCCTCACTTATGATCACTTTTGTCATGCCTGTGTTAGGTATTATTGACCTCGTTGAAAGATCACATCACATTCTTGACAAACTACGTGATTCTTATGATTCTTAGTACAGTAGAGTCTTTAATGCAGGCTCGAATTGTATATGGGTTTCGATGCTTCTATTGCAAGTGTCTTAAGAAACCGAAGGATTGAATTACTCATCTTTTAGACGCCCAACAACCTGTCGAACATGTACAGCAACAGAGATATGACATAGACGTAGTACTGTAGGTGTTATTGGAGAAAGTTTGTTGAAATAGTTTTGCTTAAGTGCCCCCCCCTTGGTCTTCTTGTTCTAGCAGTAACCTATTTATTTCAACTCTTGTTTCCTTGTATTTCGTCGTCAGTGCCCCCGCCATCCCCACCCTACCCAAACCCTTGCCCCTATTCGTGTTATTTGTTACAAAAGAAATAATAAAAAAGACGAGAGTAAAAAGTGGACTCACAGGGAGACAGGAATGGTTGTTGCGTGCGTCGGGGTTTCGCCTCTGGATGACGAAACATTGTCGCCTGAGATAAAAAAAAATGGAGACAAGTAGTGGTGTTGAAAATTATATACTGTAGACGAGACACGGCTGAAGACGGGTCATAGAGTACTGCTTGCTCTGCTTCTGCTTCTACTGCTGCTGTTGTTCCTAGTATTGTTACTGCTCATTCTCCCTCTTGCTAGTCCATGGGTCTGGTTTCTGACCTCTTGAATCTCTTTGTGTTGTTGCTGACTCCTGAGGCTCTGTACAGTACTTGAAGAACCACTGTTGCCATTATGATGAACCCACCGGTGACGTCACTCCTGCTGTGTGTGAGGTGTGTGGGTACGTCAGGGCATGGGGGGGGGGGGGGAGGGTGTTACAGTTAAAGGAAGTCGTAGAGGGCCTAGACTTTGAGGACTAAAAGGACGCCGTAGGAGGCCCTGAAGATAACAAAGTTACATGATCTAACCATAAGACCAGACCACCAGGAATTTCTCATAAATTGCGTCAGAGCGAGACTTGTGAAATAGTTCTCTCTACCGGGTCAGTCATAGAGTTGTCTAACGTAGCTAGAATGATCACGAATGCAAGAAGAGGAAGACGGATGGCCTCTTCGTCTGGGTTAACCTCCAAAGTGTGTCATTTGTCGGGTGGAGAGGAACGTCGGGCATGATTTTATGATTTTACTTGTCACATCTGCAAGGTTAAAGCAAAGGATTGGTGCTATATGGAGGAGGAGGAGGAGACGATGAAGGTCGGTGGTAAGGTATACTGTTAGGGAGACCAGCCACAAGTTTATTTTCACTACAGTAACTACAGTAGTCTTCATCCCTCCTCACATCTCCCATCACCTCCCGGGTTCACTTTCTTAACACCTCTGAGGACGAAAAGGCTAAAAAAAAAAATATCACCTTCAGAAGGTTGATCTATCTTAACTCATCCTCCTCTTAAGGGTAAACCATCGTCTTCACAGCTAGGTTAAACCGTTAAATATATCGCACCTTAACCTTCCAAGACGTACAGTATTACTTCATTTTCGGTGTAAAATAACAAGCGGGGGTTTTATCGCTCTGTTGTGACCATTTAGAAGCAGAAGAAAAAAATTAATAATCATATCGAAAATTCGGGGTTAGTTAAGTGAGGTGAGTGACGTAGACAAGCCATGAGGGCGGAGCGGGCCGGAGGGGAGGGGCACAGTTGGCATCTCACACGTTCAGAGATGCCAAGTATACCCATGCCTGAAGGATAACACTGACGACGAGGGGGCATTCTCTTGTTGACATTATTCCTCATTCAAGTCTCTTGCTTGACTCTTCTTAAACTTGATGTGATAGTATATAATTGACAGTGACATTTGACATTTAGATATGGTGTGTGTTAATGTCTTGGTTAGGGGGATGGTTTGTGCTATGGCATTTATTAAGGGTTTTTATGTCTTATCTGAGTGGTGGCTCCTACAACTACTACTACTACTACTATTTTTTTTTTTTTTTTTTTTAAACGTGGCCTCCAGCCTCCCCCAATAGCCACACCTTCGCCACCATTTATTTACCTAAATATTAAATATCCTAATACATAAGAAGCTATCCTATCTGTGTTAAATTAGTTGAGCCGCAGATCTATGCTGCATTCAGTGACTGTTGCCTCATAGTCAATATCTGCAGCAGTTGTCGGAGTAGGGGCAGATGCTCTCGTTCCCCTGAGGCAGAGCAAAGCCGACCGAAGGAGAGAGAAGGACAGTCGACATCTCATCCAGGCTGTAACATAACTACTGGGCTGCTGCTTCTGTTCGGAGATCAACTCCGCGAGTCTGGCGTAGAAGCATCTTGCACTTGGGCCCATCCCACCAGAGGTTGTGAACACTAGAGGAGTGAAGCTGCCTTGATCAACATTTTGAATTCTCTCCCCATATGCCCTTCTCTTGTCGTTCTCGTTCCTCATATGTGCAGCATCGAGAGCTAGGTTACGGTGACAAGCGGCCATGGGATCAAAAATCCTGATGTCGAAGAAGGCTCGCTGTCCCCGCCTCCAGAATCCTCGAGCACTGACGTCCACACGGGCTTCGTTAGATGTGTTTGAAGTCCTGTGTTGGAAGATCTCGCCATCCAGTGGAAGGAGGGTCGGTTCTACCATGACGTCCCGGCAGATTTCCTTCAACATATTTGCTTACCTCGTCATGCCTCAAGCATATGAAGCCCCCCTTCTTGCAGACCATGGCGTGATCGCCATCATTGGAAGAGCCACACACGCATTGGGAGGGCAAACCATCTACTGGCCAACCGTACCTTAGAGCAATGGCATCTGTAAATTCTTGTTTGTTTAGGCTGAAACCATTTGCCCTTATTGGTAACGTAGTTAACCAGTTCGAGGCGCCCACCTCCTGCGCTACAGCTACTTTTTTTGTCAAATTTTCTGGAACCTGCAGCAACAGTTGCTGCAACATGTCATTTTGGCAGTGCTGCCGATCTGTTGTAATGGACCTACGGATCTTATTTACTTCGTTGGTGTCCACTTCCCCTGTTGCATTCTGGGCTATTATGTGGTCAGTGAGGGCTGCCGTGAGCTTAAGTGAATTTTGATGTTCAAAGTCAGCGATCTCCTCTGGATTAGTTAGTCCCATCCCTCCCAGTCTTGGTGGAAGTGCAAGAAGTGTTCTTTCTGCTAGGGTTAAGTCAGGGTGTTTCACTAGTTTGGGGATGAACTTGACACTGACTGCTTCTTCCAAAGGGTGGAGGAGGGGTCCGATCTCAGGGATGGTACGCATCAGGTAGTTCCAACGACGCTTGACTCCATGGGTGAATGCTACTACTACTACTACTACTACTACTACTACTACTAATAATAATAATAATAATAATAATAATAATAATAATAATAATAATAATAATAATACTTAAACGTGGCCTCCAGACTCCCCCTATAGCTACACCTTCACCGCCATTTTATTACCTTAAAATTAGCTATCCTAATACATAAGTAGCTGTGTTGAGTTAGTTGAGCCGCAGATCTATGCTGCATTCAATGACTGTAGCCTCATAGTCAATGTCTGCGGCCGTTGTCGGCGTTAGGGCTGAAGATCTTGTTCCCCTGAGGCAAAGCAATGCAGACCTAAGAAGAGAAAAGGACAGTCGACATCTCAACCAGGCTATAACATAACTTCTGGGCTGGTGCTTCTGTTCAGATAACACCTCCGCGAGTCTGACATCGAAACATCTTGCACTTGGTCTCATCCCACCAGAGGTTGTGAACACCAGAGGAGTGAAGCTCTACTACTACCACAAGAACAATTCAGAAACATGACAAGTACTGACGTGGCTGTTCTAGTCAACAATACACTACTACCTACACATTATCAATTCCACTTTCAACCCAGAGCTTGTAGCCACCCATTGCTCACTGTAACACACACACACACACACACACACACACACATATATATATATATTTCATTAGCCCAATAAAGCATATATATATATTCTTCCCCACTCCTCCCCTCTCCCCCACCACACCCCCTCCTCCCACCTACTTCCACCTCCCCTCTTTCCCCGCCTCTTCTCACCTTCCGCTCCCACTTCCCACACAGCAACCCCTATCCCCCCACCACCACCCCCCCCTCTAAAATTTATGCAAGAGCCACCAATGATAAGTAAGATAATTTTTCATACATTTTTTCACCACACACACACACACACACACACACACACACACACACACACACACACACACACACACACACACACACACACCACACACCTCACCTCACCTCACCTCACTCATATAACACCATCTGTGAGAGAATTACTACACCACGTGAGGCCCCTCATAACACCATATGTGAAGGAGGTACTACACCACGTGAGGCCCCTCATAACACCATCTGTGAGGGAATTACACCACGTGAGGCCCCCATAACCATCTGTGAGGGAATTACTACACCACGTGAGGCCCCTCATAACACCATCTGTGAGGGAATTACTACACCACGTGAGGCCCCTCATAACACCATCTGTGAGGGAATTACTACACCACGTGAGGCCCCTCATAACACCATCTGTGAGGGAACTACTACACCACGTGAGGTTCCTCCTAACACCATCTGGGAGGGAGTTACTACACTACGTTTTTGCTGTTACCGCCTACATTAATCTGTATGTTCCTTTACCTTTCCCTAACGAAGGCTTTTGTTAAACCACCAATGTATGTAATAAGTCATTTATGTCCAATGTATATTTTCAGCCTTCGGGCTGCAGAACTTTTTCAATAAACCGTCAATTATTATTATTATTGTTATTATTATTATTATTATTATTATTATTATTATTATTATTATTATTATTATTACACACACACACACACTTATTTTTTGTATCTTTCTCGGCAACACTCAAGGATTAAACGTAACTCTCTATTGATCTAAACATACCAAGAATGTTTGTGACGAGAAAAAACACAGGAATATATAAACAAATGGCTTCTTTTTCGTGTTGGTGGATGCATTATAATCCTCTATAACATTTCTGAATAGGTTTGGTTAAGTTAGCTCAGGTTAGATTAAGTTATGTTAGGTTAAGTTAGGTTGAATTAGGTTAGGTTATGTCAGGTTAGGTTAGGTTACCTCAGGTTAGGTTAAGTTAGGTTGAATTAGGTTAGGTTAGCTCAGGTTCGGTTAGGTTAGCTCAGGTTAGGTTAAGTTAGGTTGAATTAGGTTAGGTTAGCTCAGGTTAGGTTAGGTTACCTCAGGTTAGGTTAAGTTAGGTTGAATTAGGTTAGGTTAGCTCAGGTTCGGTTAGGTTAGCTCAGGTTAGGTTAAGTTAGGTTGAATTAGGTTAGGTTAGCTCAGGTTAGGTTAGGTTAGCTCAGGTTAGGTTAAGTTAGGTTGAATTAGGTTAGGTTAGCTCAGGTTAGGTGAGGTGCTCAGATGTACAGTAAGACAGACAAACACGTCTTCACACCCACAAGTTTACAGCTTATTGGCTCCCATTATGGCAACAAGTACAAACATTGGTCGCGGTGTTCAGGATCATCAGTTTCTTTAGTCTTGTCGTTTTCTTTGTGGTTTTTGTTTTCATTTCCGTCTTTATTTTCATTTTCCACCATTTTGATTTTCATTTAATCTTTTGGGATTAATTTTCTCCGGTGCCATGTGACCCTGGTTATTGTGACACTAACCTAACCTAACCTAACCTATCCTATTGTGGCACTAAGATAATATTCATAATCATTCATTCAAGATCTAAGGTCAGATAGTTTCGTTCTTCTTTTTTTTTTATCTTTCTCGTCTTGTTATCTTTGACTTTGACTTTGATTCTTGACTTTACACCTGGACGAGTAAGTTAGAGTGGGCGTGACACCGTAACTAGAGTGGGCGTGGCACCGTAGCTAGAGTGGGCGTGGCACCGTAACTAGAGTGGGCGTGGCATCGTAACTAGAGTGGGCGTGGCACCGTAACTAGAGTGGGCGTGGCACCGTAGCTACAGAGTGGGCGTGGCACCGTAGCTACAGAATGGGCGTGGCACCGTAGATCAGAGTGGGCGTGGCACCGTATAAGGAACAGCTGATGATATTAAGGTGAGTTTGGTGAGTGCTGCAGCCTCTTGACCTTTACTGCAACACGGATTTTGCCTTTAGTTCCAGGTTGGGTATTGGGACGTGTCGTGTTACTGTCCGTTATATCGAAGGTCTGTTATATGTGGACCCCCCCCCCCCCCCCCACATTTATTGAGTGAGTGAGTGTCAGTTTTCCTCCGTCATTGAGTGAATTATTGAGTCAGTTTTCCTCCGGCATTGGGTTAGCTAATTTTCCTCCGTTAGTAAGGAAAATGGACGGTGGAAAGTCACACAGCTCCCGTGGTTTGACCTTTATAGTATACTAGTATAAAGGTGAGAATAATTACCGGTACACTGCTGCCTGGTCACGTAATGGAGGAACTGGTGATACTTGTCAACAAACTCTTCCTGAGGTAGCCATTGGTACTGTTGCGAGAGAGAGAGAGACAGAGAGAGAGAGAGTGAGAAGAGAAAACAAAAAGAGAGAGAGAGTTCACACAATCCCCTCCCCTACCCCCCCCCCCCCCCGTACTCCTCGTGTACGTTCAAGACGCACACACACACACGGGTGAAAGTCTTGCAGATCTCTAGGTACAATACACACACACACACACACACAAAGGTCAGGCTGCCATTCTCTGTGACACGGTTTTGTGTGCTTAGTGTGGAAGTTTGGCACCGAGTTTGTTTGAGGTCGTTGTTTGGCAGTGTTATTTGTTTTGGCAGTGTTTGTTGTTTGTTTGGCACCGAGTTTGTTTGAGGTCTTTGTTTGGCAGTGTTGTTTGTTTTAGCAGTGTGTTATTCGGGTAATATTTAATGTTGTAAATATATTTATAATAATTTTTTTTGCATTTGTATTCTTGTATGAGTGTCTGTCTGGCTCTCACTCAGGTCAGGTCA
>CAUDMG010000519.1:337500-352500 GCA_958450375.1 Homarus gammarus
TACACATTTCCCGGATACAGTGTCAGCAGTGTGTCTGTGCATGTGGATGTGTGCGCCCGAACAAGTAGTCAACAAGTGTGTTTGTTTGTTTTAACGGTTTATTGAAAGAGCATGGCAGCCGGAAGGCTGAAAATATGCAATTACATAATCGGGGAATGGGTCTCTTGATTTACAAATGATGTACAAGTAACATAAGTGATACAAATATAATATATAATAATTAGGTGTTGATAATTTTTACAATGGTTGGGACTGGGCTGTTCTTATAGCAATCAGTTCGTGCTCGTGTGTGTGTGTGTGTGTGTGTGTGTGTTTCTCGGTAATCTCCTGCACTTCACTAGATAACATTCCACACTCATCACATTGCTCTACGATAACATCATCACACAGGAACACCTCGATATCAAATACAATATAGTTTTTTTCCATCGGGTTGTGAATGTACGAGTGCCTTGGGGTGAGAAATATTGCCAATTTCTGCCAATTTTATTTCAACTTCATCATCAGAAAATTGTGATATGGAACAAAGTACAAATTCCTTTTAGATAATTTAGTCTATAGTTATTTCCCTGTAGTATGTATGAGTGAGGGAGTTCTGTTGTGTATCCCAGCGTTATTAACCTGTAAATGAGGAACAAAGGAGACATTACTCTCTCTCTCGCCCTGTGGTGATGGAGGGCCGTAGTGTAGGTCACGCCCTGGCTGTCTCAGTGCGGTGCTTGAAGGCTGTGTGTGGAGACGGGGTACACTTTAATTATATATTGCCTCCTATCATCCCTTCCCTCTCTTCCCACCATTCTCCCTGTCTTCTTTGATCCCATCTTCCCTTCCTCCTTTCACTTTCTTCCCTCCCTCCCTCCCTCCCTCCCTCCCTCCCTCCCTCCATCATATATCATGTTAACTTGCATATCTCTCTCTCTCTCTCTCTCTCTCTCCTCTCTCTCTCTCTCTCTCTCTCTCTCTCTCTCTCTCTCTCTCACCATTAAGACAGTCGGTACACCCACCGGCCAGGTACACACTTCGCTGCAGCTGTTGGGTGAAGGTTATTGATGACATATTATTGTACTTCGGATAAAAGCATTATATTGTCGGGGGTAGTTGGCCACACACACACACACACACACACACACACACACACACACACACACTACAGGACACTTACTACAGAATATCCTCAAACAAAACTCCATCTTACCTGGCTTGAGTGTCACCTCAACGGGGGGGGGGGGGGGGGGGAGCACTTTATTCTATTACCACTTAAGAGGACATGACTGCCAATTAACCAAGCCTAACCTAACCAATTAAGATCCAAGGGTTTATTTTGTTTGTAAGTCAGACGCTTAGGAATCTCTATGTTGAAATACAATTATTTTTTTTCTTTGCCTCTCGAATCTTCTGAAGAATAGCCACCCCAGCTTATTTCACCTGAAGAATAGCCACCCCAGCTTATTTCACCTGAAGATTAATCACCCTAACGCTACCTGGGGAAAATAATGTTGTTTAGGAGTGAGGAAGATGATGGTTACATGATTCCTTCCCTCCCTCCCTCCTCTCCCTCTCTCCCCCTCTCCTACTTTGCCTCATCTATCCCTCCCTCCTCTCCCTCATCTTCCTCCCTCCTCTCCCTCATCTTCCTCCCTCATCTTCCTCCCTCTCCCTTCCTCCTCTCCTCCCTCTCCCTCCCTCCTCTCCTCCCTCTCCCTTCCTCCTCTCCTCCCTCTCCCTTCCTCCTCTCCTCCCTCTCCCTTCCTCCTCTACTCCCTCTCCCTTCCCCCTCTCCTCCCTCTACCTTCCTCCTCTCCTCCCTCCTCTCCTTCATCCTCTCCTCCCTCTCCCTCCCTCCTCTCCTCCCTCTCCCTTCCTC
Organism: Homarus gammarus; assembly: GCA_958450375.1. Lineage (NCBI taxonomy): Eukaryota > Metazoa > Arthropoda > Malacostraca > Decapoda > Nephropidae > Homarus > Homarus gammarus. The sequence continues at coordinate 339,365 of CAUDMG010000519.1, forward strand.
CTCTCCTCCCTCTCCCTTCCTCCTCTCCTCTCTCTTCCCTTCCTCCTCTCCTCCCTCTCCGTCCCGCCTCTCCTCCCTCTACCTCCCTCCTCTCCTCCCTCTCCCTCCCTCCTCTCCTCCCTCTCCCTCCCTCCTCTCCTCCCTCTCCCTTCCTCCTCTCCTCCCTCTCCCTCCCTCCTCTCCTCCCTCTCCCTCCCTCCTCTCCTCCCTCTCCCTCCCTCCTCTCCTTCCTCCTCTCCTCCCTCCTCTCCTCCCTCTCCCTCCCTCCTCTCCTCCCTCTCCCTCCCTCCTCTCCTCCCTCTCCCTCCCTCCTCTCCTCCCTCTACCTTCCTCCTCTCCTTCCTCCTCGCCTCCCTCCTCTCCTTCCTCCTCTCCCTCCCTCCTCTCCTCCCTCTCCCTCCCTCCTCTCCTCCCTCTCCCTCCCTCCTCTCCTTCCTCCTCTCCTCCCTCCTCTCCTCCCTCTACCTCCTCCCCTCCTCTCCTCCCTCTCCCTCCCTCCTCTCCTCCCTCTCCCTCCCTCCTCTCCTCCCTCTCCCTCCCTCCTCTCCTCCCTCTACCTTCCTCCTCTCCTTCCTCCTCTCCTCCCTCTCCCTCCCTCCTCTCCTCCCTCTCCCTCCCACCCTTCCTCCCTCTCCCTCCCTCCTCTCCTTCCTCCTCTCCTCCCTCCTCTCCTCCCTCTCCTCCCTCCTCTCCTCCTCTCTCCCTCCCTCCTCTCCTCCCTCTCCCTCCCTCCTCTCCTTCCTCTTCTCCTTCCTCCTCTCCTCCCTCCTCTCCTCCCTCTCCCCCCCTCCTCTCCTCCCTCTCCCCCCCTCCTCTCCTCCCTCTCCCTCCCTCCTCTCCTCCCTCTCCCTCCCTCCTCTCCTCCCTCTACCTTCCTCCTCTCCTTCCTCCTCGCCTCCCTCCTCTCCTTCCTCCTCTCCTCCCTCCTCTCCTCCCTCTCCCTCCCTCCTCTCCTCCCTCTCCCTTCCTCCTCTCCTCCCTCTCCCTCCCTCCTCTCCTCCCTCTCCCTCCCTCCTCTCCTCCCTCTACCTTCCTCCTCTCCTTCCTCCTCTCCTCCCTCCTCTCCTCCCTCTCCCCACCCCTCCTCTCCTCCCTCTCCCCTCCTCCCTCTCCCTCCCTCCTCTCCTCCCTCTCCCTCCTTCTTCTCCTCCCTCTACCTTCCTCCTCTCCTTCCTCCTCGCCTCCCTCCTCTCCTTCCTCCTCTCCTCCCTCCTCTCCTCTCTCTCCCTCCCTCCTCTCCTCTCTCTCCCTTCCACCTCTCTTTCCTCTCCCTCCCTCCTCTCCTCCCTCTCCCTCCCTCCCTCCTCTCCTCCCTCTCCCTTCCTCCTCTCCTCCCTCTCCCTCCCTCCTCTCCTCCCTCTCCCTCCCTCCTCTCCTCCTCTCCTCCCTCTCCCTTCCTCCTCTCCTCCCTCTCCCTCCCTCCTCTCCTCCCTCTCCCTCCCTCCTCTCCTTCCTCCTCTCCTCCCTCCTCTCCTCCCTCTCCCTCCCTCCTCTCCTCCCTCTCCCTCCCTCCTCTCCTCCCTCTCCCTCCCTCCCTCCTCTCCTCCCTCTACCTTCCTCCTCTCCTCTCTCTTCCCTTCCTCCTCTCCTCCCTCTCCGTCCCTCCTCTCCTCCCTCTCCCTTCCTCCTCTCCTCCCTCTCCCTCCCTCCTCTCCTCCCTCTCCCTCCCTCCTCTCCTTCCTCCTCTCCTCCCTCCTCTCCTCCCTCTCCCTCCCTCCTCTCCTCCCTCTCCCTCCCTCCTCTCCTCCCTCTCCCTCCCTCCCTCCTCTCCTCCCTCTCCCTTCCTCCTCTCCTCCCTCTCCCTTCCTCCTCTCCTCCCTCTCCCTTCCTCCTCTCCTCCCTCTCCCTCCCTCCTCTCCTCCCTCTCCCTCCCTCCTCTCCTCCCTCTACCTTCCTCCTCTCCTTCCTCCTCGCCTCCCTCAACTCCTTCTTCCTCTCCCTCCCTCCTCTCCTCCCTCTCCCTCCCTCCTCTCCTCCCTCTCCCTCCCTCCTCTCCTTCCTCCTCTCCTCCCTCCTCTCCTCCCTCTACCTTCCTCCCTCCTCTCCTCCCTCCCCTCCTCCTCTCCTCCCTCTCCTCCCTCCTCTCCTCCCTCTCCTCCTCCTCTCCTCCCTCTCCCTCCCTCCTCTCCTCCCTCTACCTTCCCTCCTCTCCTTCCTCCCTCTCCTTCCTCTCCCTCCCTCCTCTCCTCCCTCTCCCTCCCTCCCCTCCTCCCTCTCCCTCCCTCCTCTCCTTCCTCCTCTCCTCCCTCCTCTCCTCCCTCTCCCTCCCTCTCCTCCCTCTCCCTCCCTCCCTCTCCTCCCTCTCCCTCCCTCCTCTCCTTCCCTTCTCCTTCCTCCTCTCCTCCCTCCTCTCCTCCCTCTCCCTCCTCCTCTCCCCCTCTCCCTCCCTCCTCCCCTCCCTCTCTCTCCCTCCCTCTCCTCCCTCTCCTCCCTCTCCTCTCTTTTCCTTCCTCCTCTCCTCCCCTCCTCCTCCTCCTCCTCCCTCTCCCTTCCTCCTCTCCTCCCTCTCCCTCCCTCCTCTCCTCCCCTCCCTCCCTCCTCTCCTTCCTCCTCTCCCTCCCCCTCTACTCCCTCTCCCTCCCTCCTCTCCTCCCTCTCCCTCCCTCCTCTCCTCCCTCTCCCTCCTCCCTCCTCTCCTCCTCTCCCTTCCTCCTCTCCTCCCTCTCCCTTCCTCCTCTCCTCCCTCTCCCTCCCTCCCTCCTCTCCTCCCTCTCCCTCCCTCCTCTCTCCCTCTCCCTCCCTCCTCTCCTCCCTCTACCTTCCTCCTCTCCTTCCTCTCGCCTCCCTCCTCTCCTTCTTCCTCTCCCACCCTCCACTCCACCCTCTCCCTCCCTCCTCTCCTCCCTCTCCCTCCTCCTCACCTTCCTCCTCTCCTCCCTCTCCCTCCTCTCCTCTCCTCCCCCTCCCCTCTCCCTCCCTCCTCTCCTCCCTCTCCCTCCCTCCTCTCCTCCCTCTCCCTCCCTCCTCTCCTCTCTCTCCCTCCCTCCTCTCCTCCCTCTCCCGCCCTCCTCTCCTCCCTCTCCCTCCTCCTCTCCTCTCCTCTCCTCCTCCTCCTCCCTCCTCTCCTCCCTTCCCCTCCCTCCCCTCCTCCCTCTCCTCCTCCTCTCCATCCTCCCTCCCCCTCCTCTCCTCCCTCTCCCTCCCTCCTCTCCTCCTCTCCCTCCCTCCTCTCCTCCCTCTCCCTCCCTCCTCTCCTCCCTCTCCCTCCCTCCTCTCCTCCCTCTCCCTCCCTCCTCTCCTTCCTCTTCTCCTTCCTCCTCTCCTCCCTCCTCTCCTCCCTCTCCCCCTCCTCCTCTCCTCCCTCTCCCCCCTCCTCTCCCTCCCTCTCCCTCCCTCCTCTCCTCCCTCTCCCTCCCTCCTCTCCTCCCTCTACCTCCCTCCTCTCCTTCCTCCTCGCCTCCCTCCTCTCCTTCCTCCTCTCCTCCTCCTCTCCTCCCTCTCCCTCCCTCCTCTCCTCCTCTCCCTTCCTCCTCTCCTCCCTCTCCCTCCCTCCTCTCCTCCCTCTCCCTCCCTCCTCTCCTCCCTCTACCTTCCTCCTCTCCTTCCTCCTCTCCTTCCTCCTCTCCTCCCTCTCCCTTCCTCCTCTCCTCCCTCTCCCTCCCTCCTCTCCTCCCTCTCCCTCCCTCCTCTCCTCCCTCTACCTTCCTCCTCTCCTTCCTCCTCTCCTCCCTCCTCTCCTCCCTCTCTCCCCTCTCCTCTCCTCCCTCTCCCCCCCTCCTCTCCTCCCTCTCCCTCCTCCTCTCCTCTTTCTCCCTCCCTCCTCTCCTCCCTCTACCTTCCTCCTCTCCTTTCTCCTCGCCTCCCTCCTCTCCTTCCTCCTCTCCTCCCTCCTCTCCTCTCTCTCCCTCCCTCCTCTCCTCTCTCTCCCTTCCACCTCTCTTCCCTCTCCCTCCCTCCTCTCCTCCCTCTCCCTCCCTCCTCTCCTCCCTCTCCCTTCCTCCTCTCCTCCCTCTCCCTCCCTCCTCTCCTCCCTCTCCCTCCCTCCTCTCCTCCTCTCCTCCCTCTCCCTTCCTCCTCTCCCTCCCTCTCCCTCCCTCCTCTCTTCCCTCCTCCCTCCCTCCTCTCCTTCCTCCTCTCCTCCCTCCTCTCCTCCCTGTCCCTCCCTCCTCTCCTCCCTCTCCTCCCTCCTCTCCTCCCTCTCCCTCCCTCCCTCCCTCCTCTCCTCCCTCTACCTTCCTCCTCTCCTCCCTCCTCTCCTCCCTCTCCCCCCTCCTCTCCTCCCTCTCCCCCCCTCCTCTCCTCCCTCTCCCTCCCTCTCTCCTCCCTCTCCTCCCTCCTCTCCTCCCTCTACCTTCCTCCTCTCCTTCCTCCTCGCCTCCCTCCTCTCTTTCCTCCTCTCCTCCCTCCTCTCCTCCCTCTCCCTCCCTCCTCTCCTCTCTCTCCCTTCCTCCTCTCTTCCCTCTCCCTCCCTCCTCTCCTCCCTCTCCCTCCCTCCCTCCTCTCCTCCCTCTCCCTTCCTCCTCTCCTCCCTCTCCCTCCCTCCTCTCCTCCCTCTACCTTCCTCCTCTCCTTCCTCCTCGCCTCCCTCCTCTCTTCCCTCCTCTCCTCCCTCTCCCTCCCTCCTCTCCTCCTCTCCCTCCTCCTCTCCTCCCTCTCCCTCCCTCCTCTCCTCCCTCTCCCTCCCTCCTTTCCTCCTCTCCTCCCTCTCCCTTCCTCCTCTCCTCCCTCTCCCTCCCTCCTCTCCTCCCTCTCCCTCCCTCCTCTCCTCCCTCCTCTCCTCCCTCTCCCTCCCTCCTCTCCTCCCTCTCCCTCCCTCCTCTCCTCCCTCCCTCCTCTCCTCCCTCTACCTTCCTCCTCTCCTCCCTCCTCTCCTCCCCATCCAGCCTCCTCTCCTCCCTCTCCCCCCCTCCTCTCCTCCCTCTCCCTCCCTCCTCTCCTCCCTCTCCCTCCCTCCTCTCCTCCCTCTACCTTCCTCCTCTCCTTCCTCCTCGCCTCCCTCCTCTCCTTCCTCCTCTCCTCCCTCCTCTCCTCCCTCTCCCTCCCTCCTCTCCTCTCTCTCCCTTCCTACTCTCTTCCCTCTCCCTCCCTCCTCTCCTCCCTCTCCCTCCCTCCTCTCCTCCTCTCCTCCCTCTCCCTTACTCCTCTCCTCCCTCTCCCTCCCTCCTCTCCTCCCTCTACTTCCTCCTCTCCTTCCTCCTCGCCTCCCTCCTCTCCTTCCTCCTCTCCTCCCTCTCCCTCCCTCCTCCCCATGAAGACTTTGACCTAAATACAGTAATGATGGGCTAAGAGAAGGTCCCTGACCAGGTTACAGCAGCCGACCCCCATCAGTGCCGCTGTTACCCGTCTGTGACCTAGACATACAGCACCCCCCCCCCCCCCCTGGTCATACGATACAACCTTCCTGCTTCCTGGAGAGACAGACAGAGGGATACAGAGACGGACATACATACAGAGAGAGAGATGTGCACTCCAGCTTCTCACATGAGTCATAATATCCTTCCTGTGGCCCAAAACAACACAAAGCATTAATAACAAGTTGTAACACACACACACACACACACACACACACACACACACACTCACACACACACACACACACACACACATACCCACACACACACACACACACACACACCTGCCTGTAGTAAAAACGTCATAACTCAATCGAAAGTTCTTGTTAAAATCAACTGAGATAATCCATTAATTGTGGAGTCCGTGATGCATCTAACCGGTGCATTTGGCTTTAAACGAATATTTATTGTGCATAGAATTTTCGTTGACGGATAATGAAATAAATTACTTATAGATCTACATTCCGTTAGTATCGAATATATTTTGCATAAATTTGTCTTTGGAAATTAATTGATAAAATAAATGGGCATATAAAGGAGGGTATTGAGGGGGGGGGGGGGGTCACTACACAAGCGTTGAAACTAATGAAGAATTTGTTTATAATCTCCGTCTTTAATTATTCACTGACTTATAAATGACGTATAATTAATCCACAAGGAATTTGGTCTTGAGTTTAATATCACATACATGTTGTGGTGCGTCAGCCAGCTCTATGAATACCAGTCCTGACTGAATATCTCACGGATTCAGTCTCTGAGAAGAACTCTTTGTTCAGGTAACGCAGCTTAGGACCTGTTACCTGCAACTTCGCCTCCCGACTTGACCTTGATGTAAAGTGTGTGTGTGTGTGTGTGTGTGTGTGTGTGTGTGTGTGTGTGTGTGGTTATTTTAACTTTATTCAATAGACAGCACTTCAGGCAAACACACAATATTAGTTTAATCTGACCAATGGATCTTCGCAAAAGTCACAAAGAATCTCCCAAATTTGGCCGTAAATCTTGTGCATTATATACCCGGCTGCCAGACGTATAACCATGAACTTACAAGGTTAGGATAGGTTAGGTTTGGAAGGTCACGTGAGCATCCCGAGGGGTTAAAAAAAAACTTGAGCAGGACCCAGTGTCGAGCCTTGGGGAAGGCCGGACAGCAGCGAGAACCATGACTCCGGTATTCTCTTAAGTTCGTAATTTAACACCCGAGTCTGTGGGTCTGTTTTGTTTTACACAGGAGAATGAGATCGAGCCGCCGTCTCCTCTCTGTACTTGAGTTACTGTATATAACAAGGGTTATATACGTGTCAGAGAACTTGGAGGTCACTTATTGCTTGGAATATATAAAACTATACCTTATACCTGTACATGAGGAAGTAGTAGTGATGATTATAGTGTTCCATCATCTATAATTTATTTTTTATAGTACAAGTTTTTTTTTAAGATTATTAATTATATTCGTCTTTGAATTATATATATTTTTAAATCACCAATAGACAGACAGACACTAAAAAGACAACACACTCAATGCAATACGTCAGAGCAATTTAATAAACAAATAAGGAAAGTAGTCTGGATACAAGGTCTCGACCAAGCTGTGGGAAGCAAGTTCACTGGGTGGGGCTTTATTGTGTATGTATGCCTTACTTTAGCCTCTAGTGAGTCCTTCTCGCATGGTTTAATTAATTATTTTTTTTTTTTAGTTTATTTGGCTGTTTTTTATATAAGTGAAGGGTCATCCCACTCTCTCTCTCTCTCTCTCTCCTACTTTTCAAGGTTGTGAGTTCATAGTGGGTCTCGCCAGCTTACCAACCACTCGTGTCCACTCCTTCCTCTTCCTGTGTGTGTGTGTGTGTAAGCGCCAGGTGGGCTATTACTCTCCTCTTCCCGGTAGTGCTGTTGGCGTGGTCAGACAGTATTGAGACGTGTTTACTGTCACATCACTAAACTCTTTTGTAATGACTTCCTCACCTGCATGTTCGACAAGGTGTGTTTGGGAATCATTACAGGTGAGAGATGTTGCAATAGACTTATTGTTATGTTACTTTTTCTTCATTACAGGATTCCAAAAGGTAACAGTATGTAAAATTCAATGAAACCACTTTTTTGTATGCGTCGTTCAGTGTCAGTCGATCATTGTGTGTGTGTGTGTGTGTGTGTGTGTGTGTGTGTGTGTGTGTGTGTGTGTCAGGATACGACCATGCTACAATAGGTTATGTCTCTCTCATTCTTGTACATGACTGGCAGAAAGAAAGTGTGATCTGAGGTCATGAACACTAACATACTTGTTCAGGTGACGAACTGTATATACGAGTCTCATCTTCCTGCTCCTGTTGTTAATGTAGACGTGGGGAGGGGCTGGATGGAGGGAAGGGGGGCTGTTGTTAATGGAGACGTGGGGAGGGGCTGGAGGGAGGGAAGGGGGGCTGCTGTTAATGGAGACGTGGGGAGGGGCTGGAGAGAGGGAAGGGGGCTGCTTTTAATGGAGACGTGGGGAGGGGCTGGAGGGAGGGAAGGGGGGCTGTTGTTAATGGAAACGTGGGGAGGGGCTGGAGGGAGGGAAGGGGGGCTGTTGTTAATGGAGACGTGGGGAGGGGCTGGAGGGAGGGAAGGGGGGCTGTTGTTAATGGAGACGTTGGGAGGGGCTGGAGGGAGGGAAGGGGGGCTGCTGTTAATGGAGACGTGGGGAGGGGCTGGAGGAAGGGAAGGGGGGCTGCTGTTAATGGAGACGTGGGGAGGGGCTGGATGGAGGGAAGGGGGCTGCTGTTAATGGAGACGTGGGGAGGGGCTGGAAGGAGGGAAGGGGGGCTGCTGTTAATGGAGACGTGGGGAGGGGCTGGAGGGAGGGAAGGGGGGCTGCTTTTAATGGAGACGTGGGGAGGGGCTGGAGGGAGGGAAGGGGGGCTGTTGTTAATGGAAACGTGGGGAGGGGCTGGAGGGAGGGAAGGGGGGCTGTTGTTAATGGAGACGTGGGGAGGGGCTGGAGGGAGGGAAGGGGGGCTGTTGTTAATGGAGACGTTGGGAGGGGCTGGAGGGAGGGAAGGGGGGCTGCTGTTAATGGAGACCTGGGGAGGGGCTGGAGGGAGGGAAGGGGGGCTGCTGTTAATGGAGACGTGGGGAGGGGGGCTGCTGTTAATGGAGACGTGGGGAGGGGCTGGAGGGAGGGAAGGGGGTCTGCTGTTAATGGAGACGTGGGGGAAAGGAAGGGAGGGGAGAGTAGGGTCCTACACCTTGCTCTAGTTATAAGCTGGGTACAGTAATGAGGTCTGAGATATACAATAAAGGCGTTTCTTTGTACAGTATACCACACGTCCTTTTCACAGACTCAAGGACGCCACAAACACTTCCTCAAGTTTGCCATACAGAGCAACACCACCAGTATTGAACCTTTATACAACACCACCAGTAGTGAACCTTTATACAACACCACCAGTAGTGAACCTTTATACAACACCACCAGTATTGAACCTTTATACAACACCACCAGTATTGAACCTTTATACAACACCACCAGTAGTGAACCTTTATACAACACCACCAGTAGTGAACCTTTATACAACACCACCAGTATTGAACCTTTATACAACACCACCAGTAGTGAACCTTTATACAACACCACCAGTAGTGAACCTTTATACAACACCACCAGTAGTGAACCTTTATACAACACCACCAGTAGTGAACCTTTATACAACACCACCAGTAGTGAACCTTTATACAACACCACCAGTAGTGAACCTTTATACAACACCACTAGTAGTAAGCCTTTATATACTCAGGCTTTTCACTCATTTTCTTTTTATATTATTATTTTTTTAATGGTATACATCCGAGACGGAGTTTCTTACACTGATCCTTAAGTGTTCTTCCTCCTCCTCTTCTTCTCCTCGTTCTCCACCTCCCCTTCTCCTCCTTCTCCTCCTAATCCTCCTCCTCCTCCACCTGCCCCTTTTCCTCTTCTTCTCCTCGTTCTCCACCTCCCCGTCTCCCCCTTCTCCTCCTCCACCTGCCCACCTGCCCCTTTTCCTCCTCCTGTTCTCTCCGTTCTCCACCTCCTCTTCTCCTCTTCTGACTCCTCCTCCTCCACCTGCCCACCTGCCCCTTTTCCTCCTCCTCTTCTCCTCGTTCTCCACCTCCTCTTCTCCTCTTCTGACTCCTCCTCCTATCCACGACTGGTAACTGTTTTAAGAAGTACCCAACCATAAGGTCTTAACCAGTCGCGTCATTCATTAATCTCTCTCTCTCTATCTACTGTCACCTAAATTATTATATCTTGGTCGATGTGTTGAGGTGTGGTGGGATGTGTTGGGATATGTTGAGGCTGTGTTGAAGTGTGTTGGGATGTGTTGAGGTGTGTTGGGATGTGTTGAGGTGTGTTTTGATGTGTTGGGATGTGTTGAGGTGTGTTGGGATGTGTTGAAGTGTGTTGGGATGTGTTGAGGTGTATTGGGATGTGTTGAGATGTGTTCAGTGGGCGGTATTAGGGTTATCTTGTGTTGTTATCTTATTTAGGAAGAAAGATGAAGACAAAACACAATATGTAATAGTTTGTTGTGGTTGTGAGAAGCTATAGGTTGTGGTGTTGTGGTTGTGAGAAGCTATAGGTTGTGGTGTTGTGGTTGTGAGAAGCTACAGGTTGTGGTGTTGTGGTTGTGAGGAGCTATAGGTTGTGGTGTTGTGGTTGTGAGAAGCTATAGGTTGTGGTGTTGTGGTTGTGAGAAGCTATAGGTTGTGGTGTTGTGGTTGTGAGGAGCTATAGGTTGTGGTGTTGTGGTTGTGAGAAGCTATAGGTTGTGGTGTTGTGGTTGTGAGAAGCTATAGGTTGTGGTGTTGTGGTTGTGATAAGCTATAGGTTGTGGTGTTGTGGTTGTGAGAAGCTATAGGTTGTGGTGTTGTGGCTGAGAGAAGCTATAGGTTGTGTTGTGGTTGTGATAAGCTATAGGTTGTAGTGTTGTGGTTGTGAGAAGCTATAGGCTGTAGTGTTGTAGTGTTGTGGTTGTGAGAAGCTATTGGCTGTAGTGTTGTGGTTGTGAGAAGCTATAGGCTGTAGTGTTGTAGTGTTGTGGTTGTGAGAAGCTATAGGCTGTAGTGTTGTAGTGTTGTGGTTGTGAAAAGCTATAGGCTGTAGTGTTGTGGTTGTGAGAAGCTATCGGCTGTAGTGTTGTGGTTGTGAGAAGCTATCGGCTGTAGTGTTGTGGTTGTGAGAAGCTATAGGTTGTAGTGTTGTGGTTGTGAGAAGCTATAGGCTGTAGTGTTGTGGTTGTGAGAAGCTATAGGCTGTAGTGTTGTGGTTGTGAGAAGCTATCGGCTGTAGTGTTGTAGTGTTGTGGTTGTGAGAAGCTATAGGCTGTAGTGTTGTGGTTGTGAGAAGCTATAGGTTGTAGTGTTGTGGTTGTGAGAAGCTATAGGCTGTAGTGTTGTGGTTGTGAGAAGCTATAGGCTGTAGTGTTGTGGTTGTGAGAAGCTATAGGCTGTAGTGTTGTGGTGTTGTGGTTGTGAGAAGCTATAGGTTGTAGTGTTGTGGTTGTGAGAAGCTATAGGTTGTAGTGTTGTGGTTGTGAGAAGCTATCGGCTGTGGTGTTGTGGTTGTGAGAAGCTATCGGCTGTAGTGTTGTAGTGTTGTGGTTGTGAGAAGCTATAGGCTGTAGTGTTGTGGTGTTGTGGTTGTGAGAAGCTATAGGTTGTGGTGTTGTGGTTGTGAGAAGCTATCGGCTGTGGTGTTGTGGTTGTGAGAAGCTATAGGCTGTAGTGTTGTAGTGTTGTGGTTGTGAGAAGCTATCGGCTGTAGTGTTGTGGTGTTGTGGTTGTGAGAAGCTATAGGCTGTAGTGTTGTGGTTGTGAGAAGCTATAGGCTGTAGTGTTGTGGGTGTTGTGGTTGTGAGAAGCTATAGGCTGTAGTGTTGTAGTGTTGTGGTTGTGAGAAGCTATAGGCTGTAGTGTTGTGGTTGTGAGAAGCTATAGGTTGTGGTGTTGTGGCTGTGAGAAGCTATAGGTTGTAGTGTTGTGGTTGTGAGAAGCTATAGGCTGTAGTGTTGTGGTGTTGTGGTTGTGAGAAGCTATAGGCTGTAGTGTTGTGGTGTTGTGGTTGTGAGGAGCTATAGGGTGTGGTGTTGTGGTTGTGAGTTGTAGTAGTCACTTGTCCCTGGCTATATATGTTTACTGTCATGAGAGGTCAAGGTGCTGCATTAGCCTGCCAAGCCTCACACACACACACACACACACACACACACACGACTCGCGTTATACACATGCCCTGTTTGTCTGTCTGTATGCCTGTCTCTTGTTTACCTGTCAACCTCTTGTTTATTTACTTTCCTGTCTGTTTTCTTTTCGTGCATTTTTTCTTGTTTACTTGTTGATTTGACCGTCTCTTCTACGCAGTCGTGTCCTTCCTGTCCAAGTTTTCCGTCTACCATTCTATCATCTCTTTTTTTTTCCGTCCTGCCTTCAGTCATGCTTCTCTCTCTCTCTCTCCCCCTTCCTTCCTTCAGGTCTCTGTTGCTGTTAGATTGTTTCCTTCCTTCCTTCCTTCCTTCCACTATTACAAGGGGATAGTAATTTCAGTGTGAGGAAAAAGCTCTTGTTATAACGCTATGTATTGGCAGTACTATCATGTGGCCGTAAGCTCAGGTGTGTTATTAGTCCTCATTGTCAAAACTACAGATGTGATAAGCTGGTCAGGTGTGACGGGACTAAGCTCACCAGATTACCCTAAAACCAGCGAGCCCTGATACACACACACACACACACACACACACACACACACACACACTACATCCTTGACCACCGGAGGAACAAGATCTACCAAGCGCTGCCCCCTCCCGTTGGCAATGTTCGGCCCCACTCTTCTAGTCCCTCTCCCCGACCTATCCTCACCACCGGGATATCAACATAATCAAAAGTGACAATTTCGTTTCGGAAAGAAGTGGGATCAGTGTTGAACAGTGATGAACAGTCTATAAACTAGTGAATTCAGCACTAGACAGTACCAGTGAGAGCAGTAACCCACACTGAGATAAGCACCACTGGGAACTGGCCACCATCTTCTGACCAGGAGGTGCTAATCAATCCACCATGGGAACAACAGTGAGTTGGCTTCACACATGACTACGAGAAAACATAACACCACCCAGCAGAGAGTGAGGTACTGTGACACCACCCCACACCACCTGGTGTCCCCATGACCACGTGAGGTCCTTCATATCAACACTCGAGGCCCTGTTGTGGGTCGTTTGACCTGTGCCCGGGTGGGCTAATTCCTGTAAAAAAAAAAAAAAAACGTGAACGCCAAACCACCCGATGTCTCTATGACCAGCCCACGCCCGGGCCATCAACTGTAAACTATAATGATTTGTATGTTCCATCATTGTTCCTTCTCCTTTTAGTAATGAAAGCTTTTGTTAAACGACCCACCCTCCCCATGTCTTTGTATGTAATAAGTCATTTTTGTCCAATGTATAATTTCAGCCTTCGGGCTGCAGAACTTTTTCAATAAACCGTTAATTATTATTATTACTACTACTTCCCCTATCACTCGTAAATCACCCAGAGCTGTTATCTTATTTACCTTAGCGTGAGTCAACATTTGTGGAAATTACCTTATCTCAAGATACCGATGATGACTCGTTTAAAGTGGTTGTGGGCACAGAACATTCCCCAGAGATACTACAGTCACTAAAAAATAAATTATCTGTACTTGGAGTGAGGAAGGGGTGATCGATGAATTTCAGAATGAACACTACGACTCCTGTTGTCTCGGTAAGGTTGTCAAAATCCTTCGTCCGTTGTGTTATATAATCTCAACATAATTTGGTATAGATAGTTTTTTGAGTGACTATAATCAACTACAAAACT